>VSMD01043998.1:0-86597 GCA_008750895.1 Mirza zaza
TAGGCCGGGCGCAGTGGCTCAAGCCTGTAATCCTAGCTCTCTGGGAGGCCGAGGTGGGCGGATCCTTTGAGCTCAGGAGTTCGAGACCAGCCTGAGCAAGAGCGAGACCCCATCTCTACTATAAATAGAAAGAAATTAATTGGCCAACTAATATACATAGAAAAAAATTAGCCGGGCATGGTGGCACATGCCTGTAGTCCCAGCTACTTGGGAGGCTGAGGCAGCAGGATTGCTTGAGCCCAGGAGTTTGAGGTTGCTGTGAGCTAGGCTGACGCCATGGCACTCACTCTAGCCTGGGCAATAAAGTGAGACTCTGTCTCAAAAAAAAAAAAAAAAAAACAATGAGATACCACTACACACCTACTAAAATGGCCAAAACCTAAAACACTGACAACATCAAATGCTGGCAAGGAAATAGAACAGGAACTCTCCTTCATTGCTGATGGGAATACAACATGGTACGGCCACTATGAAAGACAGTTTAACAGTTTCTTACAAAATTAAACATATTCTTAGCATAAGATACACCAATTGCAATCTTTGGTATTTACCCAAAGGAGATGAAAACTGATGTCCACACAAAAACTCCACAATCATGTTTATAGCAGTTTTATTCATAACTACGAAAACTTGGGAGCAACCAAGATGTACATCCAGACAATGGACTAGCATTCAGCACTAAAAAGAAATGACCTCAACCATGAAAAAATATGGCGGAAATGTGAATGCATATTACTAAATCAAAGAAGCCAATCTGAAAAGGCTACAGACTGTGTGACTGCAACTGTATGACATTTTGCAAAAGTCAAAACTATGGTGATAGGCCAGGCATGTGGCTCATACCTGTAATCTTAGCACTTTGGGAAGCCCTGGAAGGAGGATCACATGAGGCTAGGAGTTTGAGACCAGCCAGGACAACATAGCAAGACCCTATCTCTCCAAAAAGTTAAAAAAATTAGCTGGGCATTGGTGACACACACCTGCAGTCCCAGCTACTCGGGAGGCTGAGGTAGGAGGATCACTTTAGCCCAGAAGTTTGAGGTTGCAGTGAGCTGTTGTGATGCCACTGCACTGTAACCTAAACAACAGAGTGAGACCCTGCCTCAAAAAAAAAAAAAAAAAGACAAGCAAAAAACTATGGTAACAATAAAAAGATCAGCTGTTGCTAGGGGTTAGACCAGAGGGAAGGATGAATAGGTAAAGCAAAGAAGATCTGTAAGGCAGTGAAACTATTCTGTATGATACTATAATGGTAGATACATGTCATCATCCATCTGTCTAAATCCATAAAATGTACAACACCAAGAGTCAACCCTAATGTAAACTATGTATGGTCTTTGGGTGATAATGATGTATCAATGTGAGTACATTAGTAATAATCAATGTTCCACTCTGGTGAGGGACAGTCATAATGAGGGACGCTATGTAATATGTGGCACAAAGAATATATTGGAAATCTCTGTACCTTCTGTAAATTTTGCTGTGAACCTAAAACTGCTCTAAAAATAAAGTCTATTTAAGAAAAAAAAGGAATTTCAATATATACATACATATATACCCTCCCACACAAATATATACGTTAACATCACTTCTTTCATCCATATAAAATAATGTAAAATCTTCTCAAATGAAATTCCTATTAGCCCTGTAAGTAGAAAATGAATAAATGAGCAAGTCAACAAAAAGCATACTTATTGGATAACCTTATTATCAGAAAATAAATAGTACTGGAAAATATCTACATGGTAAGAGAGACAACCAGATATGATGACACTCATAATAATAGAATACACCACCACCTATGAAATGGTCTTGCTCTTTCCAACTCCCCCAAATACCTGATGAAATCTCTAGATCCAACTACAAATTTATAGGATATGAAGAGAAAAAAATATGTTAAAACATACCACAGGAAAAGAATCAGCAAAATCCAGAATGGGGGAAACTTTACAGGATAAACTACATGCTTACTCAACAAAGAAAATGCAAGAAAACCCAGAGTACTGGGATACCT
Organism: Mirza zaza; assembly: GCA_008750895.1. Lineage (NCBI taxonomy): Eukaryota > Metazoa > Chordata > Mammalia > Primates > Cheirogaleidae > Mirza > Mirza zaza. The sequence goes on from VSMD01043998.1 coordinate 2,015, forward strand.
AAATATTTAAAAAGACTTGTACAAAACATACCAATTAATTGTAATATATAGACTTTATTTGGATCCTGATTCAAACAAACTGTTAAAAACACATACCTACTGGAATAGTTTGGATATTTGTCCCCTCCAAACCTCACACTGAAATCTGAGCCTGAATTGTTGGAGGTGAGGCCTAGTGGGAGGTGTTTGGGTCATGGGGGTAGATTCCTCATGAATAGATTAATGCCCTCTGGGAGTAGGGGGGTAGAGTGAGCAAATTCTCCCTTTATTAGTTCCCATGAGTGCTGGTAATTAAAAAGAAGCAGCAGACATGGTGGTTCACCCATATAATCCCACCTACTCAGAAGGCTGAGGCAGGAAGATCATTTGAGGCCAGGAGTTTGAGACCAGCCTGGGAAAAATAGTGAGACCCTATCTCTAAAAGAAGAAAAAAAATTAGCCAGGCAGGGTGACATGTGCCTGTAGTCCCAGCTACTCAGAAGGCCAAAGTGGCAGGATCACTTGACCCAAGGAGTTCTTATAGGCTACAGTGAGCTATGATCATGCCACTGCCTTCCAGCCTGGGAGACAAAGTGAGACCCTGTCTCCTAGGAAAAAAAAAAAATCCTGGCACTTCCCTTCTTGCTCTCTTGCTTTCTCTCTCACCAGGTAATCTCTGCACATACCACCTACCCTTTGCTTCCTACCCTAAGTGGAAACAGCCTGAGGCTCTTACCAGAAGCAGAGCAGAGGCCAGCACCATGCTTCTTATACAGCCTACAGAACCATGAGTCAAATAAACCTCATTTCTTTATAAATTACCCAGCCTTAAGTATTCCTTTACAGCAACACAAAACAAAGGTACACACAATATTTATGAAATAACTGGAAATTTGAAGCCTGACTAGATATCTGATATTACATGATTATTTGAAAAAAAATTAAGGTGTGATGCTGGTATTGTGGTTGTAATTGAAAATAAAAATTTTATTTTAGAAATATATCAAAATATTTACAGATGAAATCTTGTGATTACTTGGATTTGCTTCAAAATACTATAAGGGTAAACAGGCCAGGGTATAACATATAAAACTGTCCACTAGCTGATAATTGTTGAAGGTGGATAATAGGTACATGAAGCTTCATTATATTATTCCATCTATTTTAGTATTTTTTTAAATACTAAATGCCATAATAAAAAGATAAGGAAAAAAAATTCTTTTAGTGAATCCCCTTAAAATGGAGATTAAAGTTTCATTAGAAAAAGAGAATTTAATTAGAATATTTTTAATAAAAATATAAACTGAGAAGTAATAAAATGTACCTGATACATTCTAAAAGTTTATCAATAGTATCTTTACTTATCTAATGCCACAATACTCAGATATTCTTGATTTTCTTTTTATTTGAATAGGTTTTAAGGGTAGCAACTGAGTCTTACTCAGCTTTGTTACCCAATAACTTGTATAGTACCTTTCAATAGCATATACTTTAAAAATATTTATTTAATGAATTGATCACTATTTTTACTAAATTCTTGCTCAAGCATCTTCCAAATAATGATTATTACCACTTAATATGAAAAGATAATAACTTTTTTTTTTTTTGAGACAGAGGCTCACTGTGTTGCTCGGACTAGAGTGCCATGGCGTCAGCCTAACGCACAGCAACCTCAAACTCCTGGGCTGAAGCAATCCTTCTGCCTCAGCCTCCCAAGTGGCTGGGACTACAGGCATGCACCACCATGCCTGGCTAATTTTTTCTATATATTTTAGTTGGCCAATTAATTTTCTTTCTATTTTTAGTAGAGACGGGGTCTCGCTCTTGCTCAGGCTGGTTTCGAACTCCTGACCTTGAGTGATCCACCCGCCTTGGCCTCCCAGAGTGCTAGGATTACAGGCATGAGCCACTGCACCTGGCCAAAAGATAATAACTTGATGATGGCATTTAATTACATAATAATAAAAATACAATAAACGAATATATAATAAAAGTGATATTACCACTTAATATCAAAAGATAATAACTTGATGATGGCATTTAATTACATAATAATAAAAATATAATAAATGAATATATAATAAAAGTGACCAAAAAAATTATTGGATCTTAAAAACTTTTTAAATGGTGACAATTTATATATAGCCTTTTCTAGCTTTTGAATTTTAAAACATTTCAAAAATTTGAACCTATTTAAAATAATCAAATGAAATTAAAACTTTTAAAACTAGTCTGGCGAAAAAACAAACTTAGCAAGACTTACCTAGCAGGGGGAATTCCTTTCTTACAAAGATCAATCTTCACTTTCTCTCCCACATGTCTATAAATCTCCACTACAGCCAATATTGCAGCATCTCTCACCTGTCAAAGAATTCAGAACTTTTTAAGAAACTTATATATGATACAATAAAATACTTCACCTCAAGGTAACATTACATTAGCAGACCAACTTGAAGCTCCAACTTGGTTTTAATGCCTTTAAACCATTGGGAGATAAGGCTCATCATTAGCAAAAAAAAAAACCAAGAGGACCTACCAAGAAACCTCTAGAGAAAACTAGTAAAAAAAGGTTTTACTGAAATCTAAGAAACTTGTAAATAAAAGTTACTAATTTGGCTTTTTAAAAATATATTTGTATTAAGATTATGTAAATAACTGCCAATAATTGTAGTAATACAAATTATTATTATGGTTACTATAATTTCCTGAAATAAAACTGCCTTCAGAGAATGTAGCCTGAACTCAAACAAATACTTTTACACCAATATTCACAGCAGCATTATCCACCATAGCTGCAAGGTAGAAACAACCCAAACTTATCTACAGCTGAATGGATAAACAAAATGTGTTATATACATATACTATTATTCAGCCTTAAAAAGAAAGGAAGAAAGTTCTGACACATGCTATAACATAATGAACCTGGAAGACATTATGCTAAAATAAAATAAGCCAGACACAAAAAGACAGTCTATGATTCCACTTCTATGAGGTACCTAGAGTAGTCAAATTCACAGAGACACAAAGTAGAATGGTAGTTGCCAAGAGCTGCAGAGAGGGAGAAATGACGAGTTATTGTTTAATGGGTACAGACTTTCAGTCTGGAAAAACGAAAAAGTTCTGGAGATGAATGGTGGTAATGGTTGCAAAACAACATGAATGTACTTAATGCCACTGAACTGTACACTTAAAAATGGCTGAAATGGGCCGAGCGTGGTGGCTCATGCCTGTAATCCTAGCACCCTGGGAGGCTGAGGTGGGCGGATTGCTCGAGGTCAGGAGTTCGAAACCAGCCTGAGCGAGACCCCGTCTCTACTAAAAATAGAAACAAATTGACCAACTAAAAAATATATATACACAAAAAAATATTAGCCAGGCATGGTGGCGCATGCCTGTAGTCCTAGCTACTCTGGAGGCTGAGGCAGTAGGATCACTTGAGCCCAGGAGATTGAGGTTGCTGTGAGCTAGGCTGATGCCATAGCACTCACTATAGCCTGGGCAACAAAGTGAGACTCTGTCTCAAAAAAAAAAAAAAAAGGCTGGAATGGTAAATTTTATATTGTCTATATTTTACCATAATTAAAATAAAAAGGAAAAATAATGTGGCCTAAACATAGGAATTTGGAAGACAGCTCAAATTCCCTTGCACAGCTCACTATCCAACAGCGACTAAAGAGGCAGGAGAACTCTCTAAAAACCTCTTGACATGCAGCTACCATCTGAAAGAAAGGAAAACCTTTCCCAGGGTCATTCCAAACGCCCAAGTTATGCCAAAAAAATTATAGCCAAGAATCAAATTCACCAGGAGGGATAAGATCCAGGACACATTCCTGTATTGTGCCTACAGTATAGACAGCTCAAGTGAAAAAGTTTCTAATAAATGATATACCACTGACACAAATTCTCCCTGTTAAATAGGGTTATGACCTATTCACCATATTCAGGAATAAAGAAATGAAGCTGACAACCTGTCCCCACAATTAACATATAGAACTATAGAAGGGAATCTACCAGGTTCTTCGTTACCTCTTAAAGTGAAGAACTAGCCATTAAGTCCCAGCTCTACTTAACATTAGCCAAACAACTAACAGTCTTAAACAATTTACATGAATATATGGTTTTAAAAACTAACTTTGGTGGATTTTTTTTTAAATGAGGTAAAATCTTGATTTCACACACACACCCCCTTCTTTTTTGAAAATGGGATAAGAGCACTACGAAAGAAACAGTAGCTAAAAAATTAGTCAATGCTTGAATATAAATAAATTTTTACCTGACTGTTGGAATCTCCAAATAGGACACACAAATGTGGTACCAACTTGCTGATGACTAGTGGCTGAGCCCCAAAACTAAATATAATTTGAGAAAAAAATAAAGAGAATTTGTTTTTAATCAAGCAGTAAATGAAATATCCTTATACCTTCTTCTTGTCTGTATGAATATGACAAATATGGTGGAGAGGATAAGCGCACATCATTACAACATGAAGGATATAAAACACAGTAAAAAAATCTAAACAATGTGAAATATACAAACTTGAATAATCATGACTGACACTGAAAACTGTCAACAAATGATCCAACAGATCAAAATGTTCAACCAATGCACTCCTTTATCTAGCAATCTATCACTTAAGAAAAGAAGAGCTTTTATTTTTGAAAGAGTGATTTTTTAAAGACAGTAGGTCTCAAATTTACATTCCAATGAAATAAGTAAATGAATATTTATTAATATTTTGATGAGCTCATAGGTTGAAAGCAAATGACAGGAGAGCCAAAAACCACAAAAGTTGTCCAGACTATGAGTATACTTATCAGCTCTAGATGGCAGAAAGAACTACAGAGCAGTAAAAGAAAATAAATGAAAGTGTAGTTAAGAAAAGGAAGTAACCCTACAGGAAAAGTTGAAAGCTACTATGTATTACCTATCATATTGCATAAAAACTGAAAAAATAATCCAGAATAAGAATAAAAGCCCCAGTTTACATTTCTTTAGATCAGGGCATCTATGCAGTCAGAACTCTGTACGCTGCTATCACGCTCACTGGCTAGTTACCTGGGAGAGTCTTGTTCAGTTTACGATTTTGGTACCCACCCATACTGCTCTAGGAGCCCTGGTAAAAGAGAGAGGGTCGGGGATGGGAACTGGCTACAATATGTGAAATACCACTGTGTTAAACACAATTCCAAATTAGATCCAGAATAGAAATAGATCCTAAATTATCAGCATATCAGTTCTGTGACCATCTATTTTGGGTGGCTATTACTAACACACTAAAGAAAAGATACTTCTAATAGTAAAGGTATCAAATAAAAACTTTTGTGCTTTAATAACCATTTAAAATTTATTTCCATAGCTTTCCTTGACTGTGTGAGATGGATTAGAGAAATGAAAAACATAAGAAAGCTCTTTTCAGGAAACATAGAACTTACGTGTTTAAGGTCTCAATAAGACATAGACACACGCCTTCTCGAGATCGAAAATTCTTGTGCTTAAAACCAGAAGCCAACTGTTCCCAAATGTACTATTTGAAAGAAAAGTAAACATAACAAAAAATTATTCATTTTATAATCTTTTATCTCTTACCAACCATATCACCAACCTTATTAGTAACTATTTTCATCAGACTATTCACTTCTTTACTACTTACAAGTTTTTCTAAGCCAAATTTACACCACAGTTGCTACCCATTTTTAATACCTTAACTACATTTTAAGTTCTTCTTTACATACTTTTCACTTTAGATTTCAATTATTCTCAGAAGAACCATGTCCAACACCTAAAAACCTTACAATTTCTAATGACACAGGATTTCTTCTATACTTTAGAAACCTTCAATAATTATGCTAGCCAAAGTCGTTTTAAGACTTCTATAATTTTCTTTTGGAAAAAGCACAGATAAACCTATAAAAATAATCTAAAACAATTATTTGGGTTTAGTGTAACAAGGAATTCAACCATATTTTTCTAAACATATAGGCATTTGTACCAATGAATCCCTTCTCCTCATTTAGAAACATCACCTTTACCATTTACTAAATTCATACACATACAGTCACCTCTCTTTCTGTACTCAGTATTATTTCTGGAGTCGATATTCAGTTCTACTAATATATTTCTCTCTCCTTGCCAAATTTTCAGGAAGGTAGCTTAAGAATTTACAAAAAATTTTAAATGTAAATAACCTGACTCAGCAACACCATCCCTGAAACTCTATTCTATACAAATACTTATGTCTAAAGATACATGTATAAGGATGCCCCTTTTAGTACTGTTTGTAATAATTGAAAGCCAGAACCAACTTAAAATGTAAACCAATAAACAAATATCAAAGGATATCTCCAGCACACTATTAAAAAGATTTAGTTCTCAGGTATAAAATATCTGGGACAACAATTTACTTAATAATTCAATACTCTAGATTTTTTTTTATAAAACACCTATAACTTTGAAGCTGCATTTTAAAGATCACATGATATCATTGTGCATATTGTATATTCTGATGTTTTTCTACTTGAGCTACTCTCTAAATATTTGTTTACATGTCAATCTATTTTTGTTCTGCTTTCAAAATATCTCCATAAGGGCAAATTCTTTCTACTGTCTTCAGAAAACACAGGTTGTTGTCATAGACTATAGCCTTATATAATTAGTAACCACCTGTTAAAAAATTTTCTTCCTATCTTTATTAAGAGTTGCAAAAATTAACAATATAACATTCAGTAGTTCTCAAAATAAACTTTCTCACTAAACATTTTATAAATTTGCAAATAAGGAAAACCAGAAAATCCTAAAGTAAAATATAATCAGTATATTGTGAAACCACTTAAATCTATGAGTTAGCTTTTCAAAGAAAAGCATCAGAGTAGAAAATAAGAAAAAGAAAAAAACAGTCAAATATTGACATGTACCTTAAATTTTGAATTCTTGAAAGCATTAGCCACAACTCATTGTTTAAAATTTTAGCTTTCACGCCCTGTGCAGCTTTATTGACTTGCTGTGATTACCACCTATCTTTACTGATAATTCATCATTAATTAGCAAAATCTGAATTTTAAAATGTATACCTACCATCGGTGGTGCTACTTGATCCATTAACTTCAATATCAGAGTCTGTGCTTCATCCCGTACCTTGTCTTTGGCATCTCCCATTCTATCTATTAAAGCTACAATAACTAAAGATAGGGAGGGGAGAAAAGAATAAATATTTATAACTCAACTCACTACATTTTACAAAATTACATATAGCAATTATTTTCATAAATGAAGAATTGTGAGGTAAAGAAATTGTTTTTAAGTTCTTTATTCATGAGTCCACTCAAAAATAACTGAGAAACAAATTTTAAAAGAATATATACAGTATGATGTCTACCTATAATAATGGTCAGAAAACAGACAACACTAAATATTCTATTTAGAGGTATGAATAGATGGAGGGGTGCTAAGGGAAAGTGGAATTCAGAGGGAACAGGTTCTAAAGTCGGTTCATAGGGCAAAAATATTGCATAGTCGAGATTATAATATCTTTCTGTAATCCCTTAAATTACCACAACGATTTAGTGTGGTTTTACTAGGTGTGTGACCTTGAACACATTATTTAACCACTTTTTGTCTATTTCCTCCCACAAATGTTGGTAGCAGTACTCACCTCAGAGGATAATTGAAAATTCAAAGACAATACATGTAAACAACTTAGAGAGTAACAGTCACAGAGAAAACTCTTTATAATGTCATCTACTATTGCTATCATCACTATCATCCTGCATGTTCAAAGGCAAAAAAAAACTTCTTTTGTTTCTGTTTTGACATTACGGCTATACAGTAGTCCCCACTTATCCTCGATTTCGCTTTCTGTAGTTTCCATTATCCATGGTCAACTGCAGTCCAAAAATATTAAATGGAAAATTCCAGAAATAAACAACTTATAAGTTTTCAATTGTGTGTCATTCTGCGTAGCATTGTGAAATCTTATGCCATCCCGCTCCTTCTCGCTTGGGATGTGAATTCATCCCTTCGTCCAGTGTATCTACACTGTTTATACTACTCACCCGTTAGTCACTTAGTAGCCATTTCAGTTACCAGATCAAAAAAACATAGTATATATAGGTACTATATAGTATATATTTGGTACGAGCAAAGGTTTGGGGATCCACTGGAGGTCTTGGAAGGTATTCCCTGAAGATAAGGGAAGACAATGAATAGCCTTCCCTTCTCTAAGGCAATGGAGGCCTAGATCTAGTTTAAAACAAGGGAAGGAGGAAGAAATGAGATCAAGAAAGGAATATTCCTCTGATTTATTTACAGATATAATTAAATGTGTATGTGATTTGGTGCCAATATATGGGTCTATAATATAACAACCAAAACTAATGTAATAATAATCAACAATAATTAAGGATAAAGGAAATTACATTCTTCTTGCTAGAAAATGATTACAGAGGCATGGTGGCTCAAGCCTGTAATCTTAGGGCATGGTGGCTCAAGCCTGTAATCTTAGCACTCTGGGAGGCCCAGGTGGGAGGATCACTCAAGGTCAGGAGTTTGAGACCAGCCTGAGCAAGAGCGAGACCCCATCACTACTAAAAATAGAAAGAAATTAGCGGGACAACTAAAAATATACAGAAAAAATTAGCTGGGCATGGTGGCACATGCCTGTAGTCTCAGCTACTTGGGAGGCTGAGGTAGAAGGATCGCTTGAGCCCAGGAGTTTGAGGTTGCTGTGAACTAGGCTGACGCCAAGGCATTCGAGCCTGGGCAACTCCAAAAAGAAAATTCAAATACTGGCCCAAACAGGGGCTCACCTCAATATTAAAAACCAATTTTATAAAACATAAACAAAACCAAAAAACCTCATATTACATAAAATTAGTATTACAGCTATTATATTTAAACAATGAATTCATAAACTTTTTTGCGTTGGAATCACTTTTTAATATGCTCTCTTAGAGTCAAATACAACAAAATTTTATTTCTAGCTCTACCAGTTATTCATTACATAAGAGTAGAAAATTTCTCTGAACTGCAGTTTCCTCATCTCTAAATATGGAGGGATGCCAGGCCTACATCTCACATAGCTAGGGAGAAGATGAAGTAAAATAATGAAAAAGCACCTGTGCCAAGACCATAATAAGCAATCAGAAGTGTCAGCAATCTTCTCTAAATACCTGTATAAAATATAATGATCACTAAATTATCATTAAATATGATGGAGCATTCAACAAATATTTAGTGGGCATTCAGAACAAAGCTTTTTACTCTGTAGGTGCTCAATAAGAATTTTTTAAACAAATGAATCACTCTATTACAGGCTGGAATTTGGATAGTGAAACATGGAAAAAGGTTGACACATAGCTGTTAGTTATCTTATTGTCTTGGCATTGTACATAAAATTTGTAAAATATGAGATCCTTTATTGAATTCAGTTTATCATAAAACTAGGATTGGTGATCAGTATTAAATGTAAATTGTATTTTTTGTGTGTTTGAAAACTTTATTTTTCTATAATATATGTGGTCACAAAAGAAAATTAAAATACTTTATATTACTATGCAAATATATGGATCATATATTTAAGAATTACATTAATAGAGCCTATATTCCTTTGGAACTGTATCTAAAATTTAAAATGAATCTCAATTTTCCTAAAACACTTCTTCACTTCTAACATAAAAGGACATAAAAAATACCTGTAATGATAACTAATAACCTAAGTACACCCAAACTAAACCTTATCACCCAAATCAAGTTACATATATCTAGAGTTACATTATGAAAAAGACATTTAAGACATAATTAAATTCAATTCCTTCCTTTTAAAGAAAGGCTCCTAAAGTGGTTTGTTTGGTTAAGGTCTATTACAGGGCAAAAACAAGAACGCTAACCCTGGGACTCTTAGTCCAGTTCTATATCTCTCCTTAAGAAAACACAGATATACTGCCTATATTGCAAAACTGTTACACAAATCAGAAATTATGTGAGGATAACCTTTCACGTATTTAAGTAAAGTAGTGAATGGGTAAAAATCGGTAAATGGGTAAAAGGAGGCATTCAATAAGTGGTAGCAAAGTTGTAATAAATTTTTCCTATTGTACTGCACTGACTCTCAAGTAATAAGTACAAGTTTCATTAAAGACAATGATGAATGCTTATAGTTCAAAGTAAAACAATATTGACAAAAAGTAAATGTACAGGGATAACCAGAAAGAATAGGAGATTAAAAGAAAAAACTATACACACAAGAATGTGTGGTCATGTCCCATATAACTGAGCAAACACAAATGAAAAACACTAGCTTACAAAAGCAAACTGATGTAATACCTTAAATACCTAAGAACCACAAAGTAAAGAAAAATTCAGTGTAAGGGGATATTAATATGAAAAGTTCTCAGATATTCAAATCTGGTGTACATTTTCAGAAAGGAAAGAAAGGTCCACGGAGGAGAAGTGATTTCAAAAAGAAATAAGAGCACAGCAGAAGCATAAACAAGTTAAGCCAGACCTAAAAAGAGCAGGCAAGTTTCTGATTAGCTAGCGTGGAGAGAGAGAGAGTACTTGCTGAAGATGACAAAGAAAAACACTACTACGATGGAAAAGGAAAAAATATGGTGAGAGAACTGGAACATCAAGGTCAGGTAACAGCAGTAAGTTCTGAAAGCAGGACAGTGTTTGGAGTCAAACTATAATTCTGGTCCCAATATTCCCACTGTTTGAATATCAGTAGTCAGTGCATCAAACCTCATCTGGCCCTCCTTGTATCTGAAAAATAAGTGAGATATATAGTACCTAGAAACACTCTCAAGACTAAAATGTTCTCTGTAATAACTAATAATAGGGAACTACTACAGGACAGAGGTCACAAACACAAATGCCTACAGCCAGGGAGATATGGGAAATGTCGAAATTGAACCAATTTAAGAAGCACAGTATTCTAACCTTACCATATTATATTCTCGGTTATGAAGAGACAAGAAGAGGTGAGAGGGATTTATAAATTAGAAAAGCTCATCACCCAGACAAAAGGGAAGCTACAACACAGCTTCAGATCAGGGGTGCCACACTGGTCAATTATCTTGAGACAATCCAGAAATATGAATTATGTAAAACTTCTCAATTTTAAATACTGATTCAAAATATTTTATAAAAACACATAAGTAAAACATGTATGCAGAGCAGTTTTCAACATCTATTATTTAAAGATTTAAAGCAGGAGACTGACAGTAAAAAAAAAAATTCTTCTTTTCAGAAAATATTAACATAAAGCATGAATTAGAACCAGGTACAGATTAAAAGTGAACAATAAAGATAGGGAGACCTACTGAATGCTTCTGCTGAAAAGATAGCTAAAAAATAAAAAAATGACAGAATTTGGTGGAATACCAAACATGAAGAAAAAAGTTAACTAAAGATATTAGAAAATAAGTATGATAATACACCAACATTATGAGTTATTAACTTAATCCACAAAAGAAAATCACTAACATCTGAAGTTACCCTTCTACATGCTGCTATATAATAGGATCAAATCCACTAATAAAGCACTCCGAAGGCTATTCAAAGAAAAGCATTATGCTAGCATTTATGCTCACTGCAAACACACTGTAAGTGCCACTCAAAGTATGACTAGCAGCCTAGGAGCAGTCTACAAATTTGCTTGTGGTAAGGAAATTGAGAGTATTTATGAAATGTTCTTGAAGCAATCTGACCTAAGTAATTTTGTTTGTTGAATATAATAATAAAATATTAGGCCTTATATTTTTATTTCATTTTGCTGTAATTTATTTTTAGTGTATCTTATAAAATATTGGTCTGCAAGGCTGGCAATGAAAGAACCGATCCTTCCCCACAAGTACTCTAAAAAATGGCACTGTAAGTTATATTGTAAATTTTAGAATTTTACAAAAAAGTAAAAAAATCCAATAAAAAATTTGAAAATGTAAAGTAAAAACCTATCTATTAGCAGTATATTTAGCAAGGGCTTTTTTTTTTTTCCTTTTGCCTCAAAGTGCTGCATTTATTTTATTTAAATAGGTTGTCTGGGTAAACTAAAATGCTAAGCAGCAGACCTCTGGGTTGTGCAAAATTATATTTTTGAGTTTACGGAGAATTAACTCCATTAAGAAAACTAAGAGAAAAAAGAAAAAAGTCACTATGTTAAACCTTATTTAGATTTTTAAATAAATAAAGTTAACTTACCCATTGCTACATAGGATTTAAATCGTGTTGATAATCTGTCCACAAAGGCACTTAAAATGTCCAATCCCATTAACGATACCTACAGATTAAAAAAAAAATTTTTAATGAATAAAAGTTACTGATACATACTTTAATATTGGTATATAATTTTTGATATATAAAGATCTTCAGATATTACTACATTTTTAAAAACTGACATTGAAGTATTCAGTGGTAAATAGTCACGAGGTTGGGGTATCCTATTCTGAATGGTTCAACAATAATAACAATAATAATAATGTATAAATATGCAGGGAGATAGTGACAAAGAATATCTGGCAAAATGTTAACACCTGGTAAATTAGGTGAAAGTAACACAGGAGTTCACTGTCTATACAGTCACACATCACTTAAAAACAGATACATTCTAAGAAATGTGTCATTAGGCAATTCTGTCATCATGCAAACATCAGAGTACTCACACAAACCTAGATGGTATAGCCTACAGCAGTCCCCAACCTTTTTGGTTTCATAGGAGACAATTTTTCCACAGCTGCTGGGAGGGAGGCATAGCTCAAGGTGGTAATGCGCGGCTGGGTTCCTAACAGGCCACAGATGGGTACCAGACCATGGCCTGGGTGCTGGGGACCACAGGCCTACTACACACCTAGGCCATATGGTATAGCTTATTGCTCCTAGGCTACAAACCTATACAGCATGTTATTATACTGAATAGTAGGCAACTGCTACACAATGGCTAAGTATTTGTATATCTAAACATAGCTAAATACAGAAAAGATAATGTGTTGTACTACAACTTTCTGATGGCAGGCTACAATGTCACTGGGAATTTTTCAGCTCCATCATAATCTTATGGGACCATCATGGTATATGTGATCTGTTGTTGACCAAAATGTCATTTTCTGGTGAATAACTGTACTTGTAACTTCCCTATAATTTTGAAATGTTTCCTAAAAGAAACAGTTAACAATTAAGAGCACCTTTAATTGGAACTGCGGCTTCTGTCTAGGATGTAGAAACTGGAGAAAACATTACTCCCACTCTAACAAGAAAAAGCCTAATAATCTATAAAATCATAACTGTTCTTAAATCTGTCGGAAAGCTGAGGTTGGAGGATAACCAACTAGTCTGAAATCTAAGGAAAGGCATGAGACAGAAGCAGTAGGTCACATGTGACAGGACAGGAGAAAAATAAAGCTATGATACAAGTAGGTAAAAAGAACTCAGCTATATTTAACACATTGACTGCCATGTGAGTTGTATTTAACTCAAGCTAGTTTTAAACCGGGGCCTTGCAAAGCAAAACCCTGCAGTTGGTTTGGGAAAATCTTACTTGTTGATGTTCTTACTGTTACAATTAATATTGACAATTTAATTCTAGAAATGTGGATTGCACTGCATATAATTTACACACAGAAAACAACAAAAAATAACAAAGTAAAAAGGATCGTTTTGTTTTAATAAAACATTGTGGCCCCGGGGGAAAAAGTTTTTTTCTAATGTGGCAGTCAATGTGTTAACAAAATTATTTGTAGCTGAGTGTGGGCTAGCATGAAAATACAGAATCCCTAGTAACCACAAACACAAGGAGAGTTCACACCCATTTGCAAGTTCTTTCTTCACAAATCTCCACTGGACACTCATTAAGACCGAGGACTGGGCAAGAGATTGAAGTATCTATTGGTGGTACACATCTGAAAGGAGGCAGCTGCCTGTGCAAAAAAGGCATAAAGGCCTCTAGTAGCCTTGTCCCATAAGAAACAAAAGTTTGATGCTACTGAGAAAAGGACATCGAACACTGTTACCGTCTCTCCCCCAGGGCACAGGTGAAACTCATTGCTAATTTTGTTCATTGGGAGAAATCTAGGAACAATGACCAAACACAATGAGTACCAATAGCACCACACTGTAGTTTCCAGACACCACTTCCCATGAAAAGGAATCAGAGCTACTTAGAAGTAGGTGATTCCAGGACTGGAGTAGGAAATAAGACATCATCTTGTAATACTAGACAGCAAAGAAGCTATCAAAGATTACTAGGGTCATGTCAAGGTAAGGCAGTTTGAATATCAAAAATGATAATATTAATAACTGCATTGTCTTGAAATTCACTATACATTTAATACACAAGCTCATAATGATACCAAAAACAAAAAACTATTTGGCCAACATTGGAGGATGCTAAAAAACCACCTCCATCTCATTATTTTCACAATCAGCAAATAAAAGGAAAGAATCTTATAAATAAACCTACCATTCTATATAAACTGCACCACTGAGGTAACCAAATAGTGTAAATGAAGGAAATTTCTCTCTCTCTCTTTTTTAAGAGACAAGGTCTTGCTCACTCTGTTGCTCAAGCTGGAGTGCAGTGGTGCACTCATAGGTCATTGTAACTTCAACCTCCTGGGCTAAAGTGATCCTTCCACCTTATCCTCCCTAGTAGCTAAGACTACAGGCGGGTATCACCATGCCTGGCTAATTTTTATTTTTTGTAAAACAGGGTCTTGCTATGCTGCCCAGGCTGGTCTTGATCTCCTGTGACCAATCCTCCCGCCATGGCCTCCCAAAGTGCTGGGAGTACAGGTGTGAGTGACCATACCCAGCCAGAACTTTCTCTTATACAAGTATTCCAGCTAAGAAATGAAGAAATGACAGAATTAGAATGTCGCCATTTTGCAAACTCTAATGAACCAACAGATGTAGATCTTAAGTGCCGTCAAGATCTTATGTGCCTCCTGATAGAAGGAGAACATCACCTATGAAATAATCTTGCCCCCAAAAAAGGACTGAACCTGATCAAGCCTTAGATCCAACTAAATTACTAATTTATAGGAAAAACAGAACAGTCAAACTTATCATTCCAGAAATGAAATCAGCAAAATTCAGACTGTGGGAAACCCCACCACAATAATGAACTTTTAAAAATACAGAGAGACTAAGGGGCAAAGAGATTAAAAAAGACTTACTAATCATGTGAAGTCCAGTTGGCAAAATAATGGCCTCCCTAAGGTATTCACCTCCTAACTCCCAGAACCTGTGAATATGCTATAACACATGGCAAAAAAGGTTTTGTAGATGTGACTAAGGATCATGAGAGGAGAAAATTACCCTGGATTATCTTAGGCCCAAGGTATCACAAAAGTTCCTCCCTTTTTGTGTGTGGTGAGAATATCTGACATCTACCTACTTAGTAAACTTAAAGTACAGTATATAATAATTAACTATAGTCCCCATGCTGTTCTAGGTTTCCAGAATTTACTCATCTTATAACTGAAAATATGTACCCTCTGATCATGATCAATATCTCCCCTTTTTCCCTGACCCTCCACCCCTGAAAACCATTATTCCTTTCTATTACTGTAAGTTCTGTCACTGTAAATTCTTTAGATTCCACTTAGAAGCAAGATCATACAATATGTGTCTTTCTGTGTCTGGCTTATTTCACTTAGCATAATGTCTTTTAGGTTAATCCATACTGTCACAAATGGCAGGATTTCCTTCTTTTTCAAGGCTGAATATAAATAATATTCCATTGTGTATCACATTTTCTTTATGCATTCAACTGTAGATGGACATTTATCGTGTTTCCATATTGTGGTGTTATGATATATATTAATATATTGGTTTTCACCTACAGTTACTGGCTCTTAACTCCACAGCCCTTGCTTTTGTTATAATGTTGGGAGTGTTAGGCCTCAGGAAACAGAATCTCTCTGACCTTCACCTGCCCCAAGGCAGGACTCTAATCTTCCCCAACCATTCTGATTGTGTCATAAGACCCTCATTCCAGAGATAGTCTCACCCCATACAATGAAAACTAAACACATTTTTGCATAGGTTGTCCATAAAAAGCCAAGAGCTTCCAGATAGCTAAACACATAGAGGTCCCTAGAGGGAGCTGGCATGAAAGCTCCATGCCCCTCCCCCATACCTTGCCCAATGAAACTCTTCATGTGTATCCTTTGTAATGGCCTCTATAATAAACTTGTAAACACGTTTCCCTGAGTTTTTCGAGCCACTCCAACAAATTAATCAAACCCAAAGATGGGGTCATGGGAACCCCAACTTAAAGCCCGTTGGTCAGAAGTTCCAGAGGCCCTGACTTGTGACTGGTGTGTCTGGGGTTTGGGGAGCAGTTTTGGGGACTGAGCCCTTACCATGTGTGAGCTGATACTTCCTCCAGGTACATGGGGAAAAGACCCCACATTTGGTCACAGAAGTTTTCTTCTGTGTTGTGTTGGTGTGAAATTTAGAGGAAAACCATGGTGTGGGGAGTTTTTCCTGAAAAACATATCATGGATATTGTGAATACTACTACAATGAACACAGGAGTGCAAATATTTCTTTGAGATAGTGATTTTATTTCCTTTGGATATATACTCAGAAGTGGGATTGCTACAGCATATAGTAGTCCTATTTTAATTTTTTGAGGAATCTCCATAGTGTTTTCCATGAGGGCTGCATCAATTTACATTTTCGCCATCAGTATAAAAGGGTTCCCTCTTCTCTACATACTTGACAACACTTATCTTTTGATTTTTTGATAACAGACATCCCAACTGGTGTGTAGTGATCTCTCATTGTGGTTTTGATTTACATTTCCCTGAGAGTCAAGCATCTTTTCATATACCTGTAGGCCATTTATATATCTTTCTTTTGAGATAGAATCTTGCCTCTGTTGCCCAAGCTAGAGTACAGTGGTGTCATCATAGCTCACTGCAATCTCAAAATCCTGGCTCAAGGGATCCTACTATCTCAGCCTCCCAAGTAGCTAGGACTATAGGTGTACCCCACCATGCCTGGCTAATTTTTCTATTTTTTTGTAGAGATGGGGTCTCGCTCTTGCTCAGGCTGGTTTCAAACTCCTGGCCTCAAGCAATCCTCCCACCTCCCAGAGTGCTAGGATTACAGGCATGAGCTTCCACGATCTGGCTATATATCTTCCTTTGAGAAATATCGATTCAGGCCTTTTCCTTTTAATCAGGTAATTTATTTGCTATTGAGTTGGATGAGCTCCTTATACATTTTGGATATTAAACCCTTATCAGATGTGATTTGTAAATATTTTTTCCAATTCTCTTACATGTTTTGGATATTAACCTCTTATCACATACATGGTTTGCAAAATTTTCTCCCATTCACTACGTTGCCTTTTGATTTTATTTTTGCCTTTGCTGTGCAGATACTTTTTAGTCTGATGTAATCTCACTTGTTTATTTTTAGTGTTGTTACCTGTGCTTTTGGTGTCAAATCCAAAACTTCACTGCTAAAATCAATGTTAAGGAGTTTTCCTTTATGCTCATCTAAGAGTTTCACAGTTTTAGGTCTTAAATTTAAGTTTTAAATCCATTTTGAGTTGATTTTTGTATATGGTGTAAAATAATGGTCCAATTTCATTCCTTTGCACCTGAATACCCAGCTTTCCCAGCATCATTTATTGAAGAGACTATCCTTTCTCCATTGCATATTTTTGGCATCTTTGTCAAAAAGTAATTGAATGCATATGTGTGGGTTTATTTCAAGGGTCTTTAAAAGAGGGAGTCTTTATAAGGACAAGAGTCCTTATAAGAGGGAGGTTCAGAGTCAGAGTCGGAGGAAATGTGATGATGGAAATAGAGACCAGAGAGAAAGATCTGAATATGATATATACTGCTGGCTTTGAGAAAGGGATCATGAGCCAAGGAATGTGGGCGTCCTCTAGAAGCTGGAAAACTATCTCCTAAATGTCCCCTAAAGACTCTAGAAGGAATAAAATCCTGGTGACACTTGGTTTTATCCCAGTGAAACCCATTGTGGACTTCTGATCTCCACAACTGTAAGAGAATAAACATATATTATTTTAAGCTACTAAATGTGGCGTAATTTGATACAGCAGCAATAGAAAGCTAATAAATCACAATGTGTGAATCTATTTAGACCCTGATTTTTCTTAAAAAATAACTATTAATAAAAAATGTGGAAATTTAAACCCTGGATATCTGATAACAAAGAATTATTGTTTTTATAATTGTCATGATACTGAGGTTATGTTAATATTCTTAAAGAGTGCATAGAGACAGTAACAAGAAAGTCTTACAGATGAAACAATGCAACATCTGCAATTTGTGACAAAGTGATGGGGCAGGATTGGCCATGGGGTGATAAATGTTGTGGCTGAATTTATTTTACTGTCTACTTTTAAATGTGTTTAGAATTCTCCATAATAAATTTTTTTTAAAAATTACTGAAAGCATGATTCCTAATGATGAAATATTAGAACTGGACCCAGGAACAACATAACGATGCCCACTCTCTTTTATTCATCCTCAATTTAAGGGTCCTAGCCAATATATCAAAACCAAGCAAAACTAAAGGACAAGAAAAAAGCAAAACTGTCATCCTATGATATTATTTTATGTATAGAAAACTTTTTAAAAACCAACAATTGCAGAAAAAATGTTTTTAATTATATAAGACTGGCCATAAAAATCAATATACCAAGTGCCATTTCATTTCTAAATGCCAGAAAATATAATTTTAAAAAGAACAGTATTTGCAATACTCTCAAACATTATAATAATTACCTGGGAGTAAATCTAACAAAATGTGCATAAGATTTATTTAGAGAAAATAATGAAACATTATCGAAAGATATTAAAGAAGATCTAAACAATTTTCCCAGACTAAAAGAGGTCAATACTATAAAGACATCAATTCTTCCCAAAAAGATGATATTCAATATAATTCCAATAACAAGCCCCAGTTTTTTGGTGCAAATTCACGAGTTGATACTAAAATTTACATGGGGCAATAAAGACCCAATAATAGCCAATGCATTTCTAAAGAATAGGGTAGGTGAATTTGAGGTAGCAAATATCAAGATTTACATTTGGAACTACAAATCACTTTCCTCAATGTCCATCTGAGTATCTTTTAACCTAGTCTGTATCTTGGCTAAGGGTCTTCTCAGTAGTAAAATATGAAAATCCTCAAAAAAGAAAAAAAGAAAACAGCTAAAGCAACATTCCAATTTGCTTCTCATCATTTCTCTTAGGAACTGAAATGCCTACACTCACGTCCTTTAAAATATATTATAAAAGGTATAGCATCTCTCCCTGAAAGAAAGAATAATGTACTTTCTAACATGTGGAAAAACAGACACTCTAAAAAGCAAAATTTGGGCTAAAATTAAGCTTAAATTTTAGGGTGTTTTAAAAATCATAAAATGGAAATTAAAATATATATATATATATATATATCTCTTTAGATATGGGGGGGGGCTTTCACTATGTTGCCCAGGCTAGTCTTGAACTCCTGGCCTCCAGCAATCCTCCTGCCTCAGCCTCCCAAAGTGCTGGGATTACAGGTTTGAACCAACATGCCTGGCCTGATTTTTTAAAAATCTAATGAAATGTTACTCTTAGAAGCCCTAGAACGCTAGGGTTATTTTCCCATTCTTTCTCCTTCCCCCTCTCTTCTTTATGCCCCTCCTCCTGCTTTTCAGCTCTGAATCACAAATGGTTGAACATATATTTGAGTAATCTGATGTCAATAAATCCACATACAAGTTGTCACCTTGGCTACAGAGTTTCAATTCAACAGAACTGAATTTTCAAATAGTTTAGAAAAGAAATGTCACTAACAAGAGAGCTAAGTAACTGCTTGTAATGACTACCTCCAATCCCCCGACTTAAGAATAACAACTAAGAACTTTCCTCATAAAGTCAGAAAGCCAGGCAACAAGAATTTTTTGACATCTACAAAGGACATAAGCTTAATTCACAATTATGTTTTTCCAGCACAGGTGGAACAGAAAAAAGGCATGTATTGTTCCTAATAAGCACACTCTTGTAATCCTCCTTCCCTCATTAGGAAAAACTACAGGTGTACAGGACATTTTTCTCACAAAATTAACTCAGAGTATCTAAGAAAATTAGTAAAAGAATGTAACACAGTAATTGGCTAAGCAAGTGGGCATGTAGCACAAATTAAATGGGTAGAACTTGATGGCTTACAAATTTTGAAAACCTGAAGAGAAAAAGGTTATTTTTAAATAAATGTTTATTTTTTTAAAACCAGGTTATTTTTATATAAAATGTGTAAATAATAAAACAATTTCCCTCAAAATCAAAGGGAAACAAATGACAAAATTAAAGATAGTCATTAACTCAAGGTAGAATGAAGTAGACAAGGGAAGTAAAACCCAGCATTTCCACTTCTACACATACACCCAAGAACAATAGTTTTCAAAAGGGATAGGGGACAAGCAATATTACTACACAGAGACGTGCAGCCCAAAAGTACATGGCTATACTTGGCAGCCCTGCTGGCAGACAATCAAGTGGATGAAAACCATGTTTGAAATATGTGAGCCTAGAACTTAATGGCTTTTCTTCTTTTTGGCAAGGGGCATGGTTTTAAGCATACAAGTTTTCCAGGAATGCAACTAACAGGTAAATCAAGGGACAAGTGTGCAAGTGTGCTTTCAATTACCAATTCAACAAATACTGAGAGCCTGCTATGGGTTTAAACACTAGGAGGTAGGTAAATACAGTGATGAGAGTCTTAAATTCTAATTCCTTCAATTTTCTCAGTGAAGTAGGAAGCAAGGCCTCAGCTGACAATAATGATGTTGGAACAGCTACAGGTAGGTCTCAGGCGAGAGGAAAAGATGTAGAATAAACGTCTAAATGAACTAAAAAACATACAGTATGGCTGCCAAGCAGCACAAAGGGCCCCCACTTGAAGGAATTTAAAATGAAACCAGTTAAAGAGGTTTTGTGTTTTCATCTATGCACTCTGGTACAGGTTTAGGGTAGGCAGAGGTGGATTAACCAGTACTGTATTTTTATCAAATGGGGACCATAAAGCAAGAGTGAGGAGGGAGAAGAGAATTAAGAATGAATGTAAGTGCTGGCCGCGGTGGCTCACACCTGTAATCCTAGCACTTTGGGAGGCCAAGGCAGAAGGATTGCTTGAGATCAGGAGTTTGAGACCAGCCTGAACAAGAGACCTCCATCTCTATAAAAAAAAATAGAAAAATTAGCTTGGCATGGTGGTCCACACCTGTAGCTACTCAGGAGGCTGAGGCAGGAGACTCCCTTGAGCCCAGGAGGTTGCAGTGAGCTATGATGATGCAACTGCACTCTAGCCCAGGCAACAGAGTGAGACCCTGTTTAAAGGGAAAAAAAAAAAAAATGAATGAATGTAAGAGTATAATTAATGATTAACCATGATATTTAAGCTCAGTCAAGAGGGAGTATGGGGTAACTTAAAGAAATGGATGTCACATGGAGTGGTCAAACTCTTTAAGTTTGTGTGATTAGGTTCAGAATTTAGAGTTCCAGAATATCACAATCACCCACAGTAATAATGTCATTTGTGAAATGTGAATCACCACAGCAGCTGCACATCTGTAGTAGTCTGAATTGGTACTGGTAGCATGTATAGCAATAATACATACTGGTGCAACCATGTGACTATCATTACGTCTTTTTTGTTAGCCAGGCTGGCACATTTACATATTGAAATATATTTTATCTCATTATAAATTATGTGTAATTTTCCTTTATAGTAGAGTTAGGACATTATAGGGATTTTTAAAATTTATGTGTAATGGGTATTATCAATTTTATTTTAGAATTGAAAAGGGGATGTTAAAAGAGAGCACTGAATCTGAAAGAATTGAGAATCATCGCCCTAGACAAATTCTCATGCATATATGTAGGTGATGATTTAAAAGGACAACATTAATAGTAAAGAATTAAAAAAAACCTGGGCCAAGCACAGTGCCTCATGCCTGTAATCCCAGCACTTTGGGAGGTCAAGGTGGGAGGATCGCTTGAGGCAGGAATTTAAGACCAGGCTGGGCAACATAGCAAGGCTCTGTCTCTACAAAAAATAAAAAACTAGCTAGGCATGATAGCGCACACCTGTAGTCCCAGCTGCAAGAGGCTGAGGTGGGAAGATCGACTAAACCCAGGAATTCAAGGCTGCAGTGAGTGAGCTACAATCATGCCACCGCACCCCAGCCTGGCCAACGGAGCAAGACCTCATCTCTATTAAAAAAAAAAAATGAAACAACCTTGATGTTCACCTATATGGCAAGTAAAAGGAACAGGCAAGATCAATATATATTTATAGGTAGATATACCTCACCTTTTTTGGCAAACTAAAAATGATATATTTTAAGAAATTAATAGTTATATATTAATAGGATATATAGTTGAGGTGATGCCAATGTTGGGAAGTATCATCCTTAGAATATCAAAAGTGCTGTGATTTTGAACTCTGAGAAAAGACATGAAATCCTAGAACATCCTTAGTCCAGCACTACATTCTTATAAATGCTTTGTTTTCTCCATCTTTAGCGTCAACTTACTATATGGTTGCAGATGCAATGTAAATGTTACTAATCCTCATAATGTACAAAAGTGAAAGTAGAGCTGACAAATAATAGGATACTGAAGAGGATTACAAAGTAGAGAAAAGGAAAGGAGTATGGATATCCTAATCTCTCTGGGTTCAAGTAACTCTTCCACTAATTCACCAGGTCTATGACATAGGCAAGATATAATAATAATTGTCTCCTTTTCTGCAAAAGGAGGAAAATAATACAGTACACTGACTTCCTAAAGCCATCTTAAAGATTAGAGAGATAATGCAAATAAAGCACTTGAGACAGTTTCTGGTACTAAGAACTCTTTAAATGGTGGTTATATTGAACTGGCATTTTCTAAAGGAAATGACTGCCATAAACCATTTAAAAATGTGAGGAAGCCAAGCATGATGGCAAACACCTATAGTCCCAGCTACTGGGGATGCTGAGGTGCGAGGATCACTTGAGGCCAAGAATTCAAGATGCAACTAACTAAATCAATCAATCAGTCGAGGACTTCTGAAACTGCAGGGCCATCCTTAGGAAAACTCTAATGCCAAATCATATACATTACATATATGCCTATTCTCATGTGTTTACTTTCCAGTTATGACTTTTGCACTGAACTCAGAATCAAGACCCCAACAATTTAACTTGGATGTTAAACCACCTTCTCAAACCTGACATAGCCAAACTAGACTTTTTACTCCCCTCATTTAATTTGTTCTTCTCTGTTTTCCCAATTCAGTAAACAGGACCGTCTACCCTGTCATTCAAGCAAGGCAATTACCCCTAATTCCTCTCTTTCTCTCAACCCTCACATCCATTACAACAGAAGGTCCTATCAGACCTACCATCAAATCATATCCCAAATTTTCCACTTCTCAGCATTGCCACTGCTATCAAACCAACCCTAACCACCATTATCTTCCTGCCTCTTCTATTGTTCCTTTACAGTCCACTTTCCACAAAACCACCACCACTCACTAGATAAAACCCTCCACTGTATTTAGAATAAAATCCTGTAAGATTGTTTCCACCTGCATCCTCAACCTTACCTTTCTTAACACCTCATTCATTTAAACTCTAGCCATGCTGGCCTTCTTCCAGCTCCTCAACAAAACTAGAGCCTCTGGATTTGCTGCTTCCTCTGCTTGAATCATTCCTCACTCCTATATTTCCTTAGTGTCTACACTCATGTCACCTCACTTTCTTGACCACCCAAAACAGAGTCTCATCTTACCCTCATTCTTTCACATCACATTGGTTTAAAATCATGTTACCTGAAACAATCTAATTTGTATATCCATCTGACTACCTCTTCCTAACACAATGGCAGAAATCTTACTCTCGGCCGGGCATGGTGGCTCACGCCTGTAACCCTAACACTCTGGGAGGCTGAGGCGGGCGGATTGCTCAAGGTCAGGAGTTCGAAACCAGCCTGAGCAAGAGTGAGACCCCCATCTCTACTATAAATAGAAAGAAATTAATTGGCCAACTAATATAGAGAAAAAACTAGCTGGGCATGGTAGCGCATGCCTGAAGTCCCAGCTACTCAGGAGGCTGAGGCAGTAGGATTGCTTAAACCCAGGAGTTTGAGGTTGCTGTGAGCTAGGCTGACGCCATGGCACTCACTCTAGCCTGGGCAACAAAGTGAGACTCTGTCTCAAAAAAACAAAAGAAAAGAAATCTCACTCTCTCATTTTCCATAAGTCATCCTCTCAGTGAGATCTTTGATGACCAACTATTTAAAATTCCAGGCAGGGCGCGTGGCTTGCACTTGTAATCCCAGCACTTTGGGAGGCTGAGGCAGGAAGACTGCTTGAGCCCAGGACTTTGAGACCAACCTAGGTACCACAGTGAGATCCCATCTCTACAAAAAATTTAAAAATTAGCTGGGCATTGTAGCATGTGCCTGTAGTTTTATCTACTCAGGAGGCTGAGGCAGGCACTTGAGCCCAGGAGTTGGAGGCTGCAGTGAGTGATGATCATGCCATTACACTCCAGCCTGGGTGACAGAGAGTGACCCCACCTCTTAAAAAAAAAAAAATTTCAACATCTGCATCCTGCCCAACACTCCCTATTCCTTTCATTGTTTTTTCTCCAAACCACTTACCACCATCAAACATCCTATTTTATTTATTTTTCCTGCTTATTCCTGTTCCCTTTACTAGAATCTAAGTCCCCAAAGGCAAAGATTTCTGTCTTTTTTTTCTCCATTATATCCTCAGTGCCTAGAAGAGCAAGTGCCTGCAAATGGTAGATCAATAAACAAAATAACAAAAAATTGTAAAAAAATTAAAAAATAAACAAAGAAATGAGGCTGAATGAATGAGCTTATCTTGTTCACAGATGGATCCTTACCATCTCAAATACCCACCATATAGAAGGCACTCAAATTTAGAGAAGCAATGATTATTAAGACACTCAAATTCTTAAGTACTATCAAATCCAAAGAAAAATGATATTTTGTTCAGTATAATTTCAAATTTAAAGACAATTATATTTGTATGTTCAAAAATTCCTATGATACACTTTAAGAGCTAAATATGTATCTTGAGTAAAAGAAAAATAATTACCTAGTTTGGTAACTTAGTTTAAAAAACCCAAATAAAAGATTAATTAGAATGCCCTTTCCTTAATGTCAGAAAAGTTTTTATACTACAGAATTCAATAGGAAGTAGAGAACTAATGATTCAGGAAAAAGGAGACAGCAGAACTGATATCACTGTCCTTGAGTACGCAAGAGGGCATGGGATCTAATACTTATATGGAAGGATTGACACAAGTGAGGAAGATAGGCAATGCATCCACTGTAACAGAGAAGAAGGCAGACCATATGGGCACAGCTACAAGGAAGTGTGTAGATAAAGTAGTGAGAGCCTGCAGTAGTCCTGGTTGCTGAAATTGTCTCAGGCTACATTATCTAGTGAAAAGCATGTGAAGTAAAAACAAATGAGAACCTAGGTGAGGCCCCTGATGGATTCTAACTCTTCAGGACCAGTTAAAAGAAAAACACGGCACTGAGTGAAGTACAGCATAGAGGCATAACAGAAAAATTAGGATATTGTGGTATCACAGCCCAGTGTGTCATTCACTGACCATACATCTCAGGAGTTAAATGGCCAAAAGCCAATTCACTACAGCCAGTCTAGAAAAAAGTGACACATTAACCTTCACTTAGGAAAGGGCCCAAACATTGCCAAAGAGCTATCTTTCTGCAACAGACTATGCTGTAGCATAAAATCAACTATCTTGAGTGTGTTGTGCCTTTCTTATAAAGTAACTTTGGCTTGCTTCTTTCAAAGAAGAATAATCCTCCAAATGGTAACAATATATTACTAATATCAACTTTTCCCAAACTTCTAAAAATAAAAAAGAGATGGTATGTAATGGAGTATCGAGGTGGTTAATTCTCAAACTGTTTATTATCCTTGTAAAAGTCTAATCTTTCCAAAATCCAAATAAATAGGTTTTACTATGAAATCTGCATCATTTCTACAGTTTGCCTTTTTTCTCTATGTGGATGAAAGCTTTCAAAGTACCACCTTTTTGCTGATTTATAATAATATATCACTAAGAAGAATCGCTTCATCCACAGGAAGTTCAGGCCAGCATTTTAAAGCAACACTGCCACCAGAAGACAAGAAAGAAAAATAACTGCTAACTACTACAGAACAGACTAATTACAAAACATTTGCCTGGCCTCCCAACGTGGCTACGTTACAACCTGCCTACTACTGACTCTTCAGAAAGACTTATTTCTTCTTGTACTTCATCTTTTTAATTCCTTCCCCCCATCAGCCTAACCTGCTAAGACACGGTTTCAAATCCGAGTCAGTCCTCAAATGCGGCAAAACAAAGTGACGGAGACTGTTCAATTGCTTTCTGTCATTAGTAAACGGAAAGCAAGTACATGTCATGGGGTCAGCATCTTTTCATTAGATTTAAAAGTAAACGCAATCGGGCACCTGATGAAGCCCTGAAGATGCTTTGGAGACGAAGATCACAACCTCTAAGACACAAAATTTATAAAAAAAAAAAAAAAGGAAAGCAAAAAAGAAACAAGATTAAGTAGGAGAAAAACCACTACGAGGGAATTAACTTGACATCTCTTTTCAACTTAAAATTGTATCCTAATGTGTCCTATGTCTTGCTCTGAGTAGTGTTTACACAGGTCTTCCAGCCTTTTACTATATGTTATCACGGAATTTTTTTTTTTTTTCACTCCTTGAAAAAACTCAGTCTGTATCACTGATTTTTTAAAGTAAGGGATCAACACTGTGTTCTACTCCGCAACGTGTCACGGAACCGCTGAATCTGTCATTGTTCGCAAGTGTGGAAAAACTTGGTCGTGGTGGGAAGTCAGTCCTCGGCTCGCTTACAGGGAAAACAGTCTCACCAGCAGGGGCTCGCTGCTGACCCCCAGCGCTTCTACCGGGTGCTTGGGACGCGAGCTCTCCCTGCCCGGCGCTCACGTCCGGGATTAAAGGGCCGGCCGGGGAGGGCGTGACCGGCTGGGCCGCGCTGCCGTCGCTTACCCGGTAGTTGCTTGAGCCCACCCAGCCGGTGAGCTCGTCGACTGTCTTGCCCAGGCGGCCCAGATCCTCCTCCAGGTCCGGGATGGCGCCGGGAGCACCGAGGTAGAGCAGGAGCTCCTGGCCGACCTGCAGCCGGCCTCCGACGTCCTTCTGCTGCACCTGGGCGCTGAAGTACTCCATGCTGCGGGGCTCCATGGCTGCGACCGCCCGCCACTCAGTCCGTGAGGGGCCAACTTTCGCCGAGCGCCGCCCAGCCGCTAGTGCGGGTCCCCGACGGAGCCGGCGGGACGCACTCGGCCCGCCTGAGGCGCGGCTCGCGGGGCGCGGCGGGCGGCGGGAGCGGCGCCAAACGCCCGGCGGCCCCCAAACTAGTCAAACTCGGCGCCCCCCGAGCCCCAGCCCGCTTCAGAGGCCGCGGCCGCGGGCGACGTCAGCACGCGCGTGACGTCAGCACGACGCCGGCGAGCGCCCGCCCGCCCGCCGGACTCGAGCTTTTCACTGGCGGTAGTGGTAGTAGTGGCTGCGGAAACCGCTGGCGGTGGCGGTAGTTCTCGGGGAGCATTGGGGTCCGGCTTGGGTCAACACACCCGGGAGGTGGACCGTTCTTCACCAGCTTATATTACAGCACCCGGCCCTCCTCCTGTAATATATAGAACCCTTCCGAGTGGTTTTCCGCCACTTGAATTCAATACTTGGGAAAGTTTCTGGTACTTGGGACTTCCCACCCACACTGCCATTTTTTTTCTTTCAAACCAGAACACACTTCAGTATTCTTCCTCATTGAAAACATCATGACTCCTGCTTCCAGCCACTACCACTTTCACTGTGTAATACTTTTTTTTAACTTGGGTTTATGTAGAGTAAAACGCACAGGTTTTAAGTCTTCGCTTCATGAGTTCGGGCAAATGTATCTGATCGTGTGACCACCACCCCAATGAAAATGTAGCACGTTTCCATCACCCCAGGAAGTTCCCGGACACTTCCCAGTCAATACCCACCTCCTCCCTAGGCAATTCTAATTTGTTTTTGTTTTTGTTTTTTTTATCATGGTAGCATAGTTTTCCCTGTTCCTGAACTTAACAAAACTTCATACAGTCTGTACTCTATTTGAGTCGGTTTTCTTTCTCTTGGCCTGGTGCTTGAAGTTCTTCCAGCACTGCCGTTGTCTCAGAAGTGCATTCCTTTTTATTGCTTTCCATTGTGTGAACGCACTACGATTTGTTGATACATTCACTTATTGGTAGACGGTTGGGTTGCTTCCAGTTTGGGGTAATTATGAATAGAGCTGTTATAATGGTTAGTGTACAAGTCTTTGTGTGGACGCATGTTTTCATTTCTCTTGGATAAATACCAAAGACTGGAATTACTAAGTCTTATAAGCGTATGTTTAACTTTAGAAGAAACTGCCAAACTGTTTACTGAAGTGGCCGGTCCGAATCAAATTCCCAGCAGCAATGCTTGAGATTTCCAGTTGCCCCACATCCTTCACAATAGTTGGTAGGGCTGGGCTTAGTAGTTTTAGCAATTCTGGTGGGGATAAAGTTGGCTATAATGTGTTCCCAATGCCCATTGTATTTACCTTCCTGCCAGTTATTCCCAACCACAATTAAATGATTATCTGCTTAATATCTATCTCTTCTTAGGATGATGCCTAGCAAATAATGGGCACTCAATTTAAGTTGAAAGAGTGAATGAATTCAATAAAAAATGACATTTGAAATTTTTACAATAACCAATAATAAACTCAAAATTCAAAGAAATCTACTGTTTTCTGTGTTCTGAAGTTTTTTTCAATTATTTCTGTGTTTCACATTGTGTTGTAAAGTTCCATCTTTGTTTGTAATTTCTCTGAGACTGTGTGTCAATCAAATAAACTATGTGTGATGGTTAATTTTATGTATCAACTTGACGAGACCAAGGGATGCCCAGATAACTGGTAAAACATTATTTCTAGTTGTGTCTATGAGTGTGTTTCTGGAAGAGGTTAGCATTTAAATTGGTGAGCTAAATAAAACAGATGACCTCCCCAATGTGTGTGGACATCATCCAATCCAGTGAGGTCTAAATAGAACAAGAAGGTAGAAAACGAGTGAATTCACCCTTTCTGCTTGAGCTGAGACATCCATCTTCTCCTGCCCTTGGAGATCTTGGTTGGGGAACTTTGGGACTCAAATTGGGACTTACATCATCAGTCTCCCAATTCTCAGTCCTCTAGACTAGGATTGAATTACACCACTAGCTTTCCTGGTTTACTAGCTTCCACAGTTCTCCAGCTTTCAGACAGCAGACTGTGGGGCTTCTTGGCCTTCTTAACCATGTGAACCAATTCCTATAATAATTCTCATATCTATCTATCTACCGGTTCTTTTTTCCTGGAGAACCCCATCCAGTTCTACTATGGTAACTATTCCTTGGGTGTCTAAAGATTCTGTTTTAGAAGGGTTGAAGAAGGATATAAAAAGAAAATTCTGTGGACAAGAAGTTTACACTCTAACTACTGGTGACCAGTATGTAGTATAGAAAAAAATAAAAAGTGACTGCTGCTCTGCACCCTTAGTTGTCTACATTGGCCTTTCTGAACTTACATAACTTGAGGATCACACTAGATGGTCTTTAAGTTATAAGTTAACTAAATCATCTTTTGGTTATAAGTTAACACAATTGCATTTGAGTAACACTGGAAGCACCTATAAAATAGTAAACACTGGTTACTATTACCTAAATATCCTCTTTGTGTTTCATTAATGCATTAACAAATATCTTCTGAGCACCTATATTGTGCTAGACATTGTGCCAAGTTCCATAGACACAAAGTTCACTTAGACATGATCTCTGCCCACAAGCTCAAATGCAGACAAGAAAATCAACATTTCTGGGATGTTATCGTGGAGTAGGAAGAGGATTTTTGAAAGCCCAGATGAGAGATTCCTTATCTAGATGGCACTGAGTATGGGGGTAGGAGAGTTGTAAATTAGGGAAGGCTTCCTGTAAGAGGTTATATTTAAATTGAATTTTGAGGATAAGTAGGAATTAACTAATTAAGCAAGTGGTTTCCTGGGGTATAGCATGTTTATAAGATACAGTCTTGACTATTCTGATTTAACACTTGTTATTATCATTGTTATATACCTATTATAAAATCTACATCTTTATCTATAGCACCATTGTCTGTCCTAGGTTAAACATTGGAAGAGCAGAAAGTTACCAAACTTTTTAGTATCTCATTTTTTCACTGCACCCCGAGACCAAAAGAAATACCTAAGACATATCACTGAATAGTAAGATCCGAATAACTTAAGGAGTATTCATGTCCTAACAACTTAGTAGGCATATGAAAAAATAATACACACAAATTGAAAAAAATTTTATTTCATTCTTGAACAACCACACTTATGAATAGAATGTCTGTGCCTGTTAGTTACTGCCCAATTTCTCAAATCTTGGAATGAGACTAGAAACGGTCATTCTCGTCCTGTTACACATTGATTCTCAGGCAGTACTTTCTTTTTTAACACAGCAATCACAGAAAACACAGCCTTGAAAGGATATGACATCAATGAAAGAAACGCACCACGATCTAATGTTGAAACTGTGCGTTCCTTGGAGCCATCCATGTCTGACAAATGCCAAATGTCACTGTTTCCCTTTAAAATTTAAAATACCCGAGAGTGATCTTGGCGAGTTTGCTGTGGCACCCTGGGATGCCTGGCCACATAGTTTAGGAACTTTGGCAGAGAGACAAAGAGAACAGGAAACACAAACAGCAATCATGCAGAAAGAAGGTATGGATTTAATGAAAACAAGGCTACAAAAGTGCATGCCTTATCATGGGTTAGGTCTTTCTAATCCTCTAAGCAACCCTATAAGGAAGCTATGTCCCCAAAAGCTGAGACTCAGAGATTAAGTCCCTAGTCCCCCATTCATGATTTCAGATTCATGATTCAAACACAGGATGTCTGGCTTTTGTAGTCTTCCAAATAAATAAATAAAGGTAAGAAAATTAGAAAAAAGAAAATTTTAAATTAACTACCACAATAGTAATGCTCCTTGTACAACACATTGTATTTCTTTGAACATTTATATTTCCACTTAGAACCTTCCTTTCTCTGAATTGCTGTTAGAAAGAAAAGAGTAAGGAGATAGAGAAAATGGGTAGGAATTTTAGGAAACAAATTGGTGTAGGAAACATCTACATTCTTTCATAATCAGTAACTAAAATTTATCTGGGAGCACCAGTCTATTTTTAACTGGCAACAAGGCCGAAATACATCATTTAAATACAGGAGACTGACTTCCTGACCTATTTGTTCATTATTTCTGATAATAGTGGAAACTTTGAGTAGACTTTGTTCTGACACTGGACTTTATTTTCCATATGATGGCTAGAAGACAATTAAATCACCATACTGTTGCTTTGAAACCATACTTCAATAAATATCCTACAAGAAAGGCATTGGGTTAGGTACTGAGGAGGGAGTGGGGCTTGGATGGAAGTGGCTTACCAAAGATATATTACAATCTTTCTTCAAAGGTTAAGAGAGATATGTACACAAATGTTCATAGCAGCCTTATTCATAACAGCCCAAACTGGAAACAGCCCAAATAGCCACAAACTAGAAAGTAGATAACTGTGGTAATAGTCATACAATGGAACTCCACAAAGCAATAAAAACGAAACTACCAACACATTTGACAATGAGGACAAATCTTAAAAACGTGGCTTTGAGCACAATACGCCAGATACGAAAGAGTATATGCTGTATGATTTCATTTACGAGAAGTTCTAGTACAGGAAAAACTTAATGATGGCCATAGAAATTAGAATAGTGGTTATCATAAAAAAAGGGAGTCCGTGGGCATTGTCTAGGAACGGGCCTGAGAGAACTTTCTGCAGTGATGGCAGCATTCTATATTTTGATCTGGATGGTGATTATATGGGTATATGGATTGGTACAAATTTACTATATCTATATTATACTTAATAAAAAAGGAGAAAAAAGGTTAAGAACAAGGGATTAAAAAGGAAAAGGGGGGATAAAACATTTATAATCTATTGTAGTGCTACGCAAAAAAATTACACATGTGAATGTATGATATATGTAATTTAAATGTTTCTAGTAGCCACATTTTAAAAAGGAAAAAGAAACAGGTGAAGGTATATTAATACATAAATTATATTTAATAATATTTTATTTAGCAATATTTTGAAATAATATTTAATAAAATCATAGCTATTTTAAATAATTTTTAATATAATTATAAGTGATATTTTAATAAACATGTTATAATGCCTTATTAAATATTATATTTCATGAGTTATTACTTATTACACTTAAAATATTTTATTTATGTCCAAATAATATCATTTAAACCTATGATTAAAATAAAAAATTATTATTATTTTTTTTGTGACAGAGTCTCACTCTGTTGCCGGGGTTAGAATGCCGTGGCGTCAGCCTAGCTCACAGCAACCTCAAACTCCTGGGCTCAAGCAATCCTCCTGCCTCAGCCTCCCAAGTAGCTGGGACTACAGGCATGCGCCACCATGCCTGGCTAATTTTTTCTATATATTTTTAGTGGGACAATTAATTTCTTTCTGTTTTTAGTAGAGATGGGGTCTCGCTCTTGCTCAGGCTGGTCTCGAACTCCTGAGCTCAAACAATCCGCCCACCTTGGCATCCCAGAGTGCTAGGATTACACGTGTGAGCCACTGCTCCCAGCCAAAATAAAAAATTATTAATGAAATATTTTACATATTGGACACTGCAGGTCTCTTGACAATGGTACCAGTTAAAACTTAGAAAAACCAAGTTGTGATATCACTGGCTGTGTAATGTAATACAGTCATCTATTAACTTTTCTGAGCTTCAGTGTTTCAGTCTAAATAATGCCGATTCATAGCAATTGTTGGGAGAGATACTCCTTCACGAGTTCCATACGTCTTGTTGAGTATGCCAAGAATATAAGGCACTTACCACTCTTTACCTGGGTTATTTCTCTGGGTTATGTTTGCAGCAAAGGATGAAGTAATGTCTCCCTCCAGGGACAGGTTTGCTTACTGCTTGCTATAAAATGGCAGGCTCTCCAACTTCAGTGTTTGTCTCCATGAGATTTGCAAGGCAAAGGGAATCAGTGCAAACACGAAAGTTTATGCTGCTTGCTGTGCCATGAGTAAAAAAGTCCTTTGTCCCTGACCCAGCAGTCTCGCACCTTCTGTCAGCATCTTTGAAACAGTAACAGGCTAATTATTAGTTTGTAAATAGGGTAAAATCAAATCTCATCACCTAACACCAAAGGCCTTTTGTTTGTTTATTTCTGCTAATTATCAAAGTAAATCTATTAAGAGGTGAAAAGGCTCCATAAATGTAGTAAATGTATTTCTACATCAAAGTAGTTGCCATATAATTAACCCCTAGACAAATGAAACACCAATATTAAAGAAGTTCAGGCTGGGCGCCGTGGCTCACGCCTGTAATCCTAACACTCTGGGAGGCTGAGGCGGGCGGATCGCTCAAGGTCAGGAGTTCGAAACCCGCCTGAGCAAGAGCGAGACCCCATCTCTACTAAAAAATAGAAAGAAATTAATTGGCCAACTAAAATATATAGAAAAAATTAGCCAGGCATGGCGGCACATGCCTGTAGTCCCAGCTACTCAGGAGGCTGAGGCAAGAGGATTGCTTGAGCCCAGGAGTTTGAGGTTGCTGTGAGCTAGGCTGATGCCACAGCACTCTAGCCCAGGCAACAGAGTGAGACTCTGTCTCAAAACAAAACAAAAAAAAAGGAAGTTCAGCTAGAAAGATCAGATAAAGCATCAAACATTGCTGTGAAAATGTTTTATTTTAAGACACAGGGTCTCACTCTGTCACCTAGGCTGGAGTCCAGTGGCATGATTACAGCTCCCTGCAACCTCGAACTTCTGTGCTCAAGTGATCCTCCTGCCTCAGCCTCCTGAGTAACTGGGACTACAGGTGCATACCACCATGCCTGACCTACTAATTTTTTTAATTTTTTGTAGACATGGGGTCTCGCTATGGTTCCCAGACTGGTTGCTATGGAAATTAATAAAGGATGAAACATATCTGTCCCAGCAATGTTTACAATAAAATTATTTCTGTAAGTCAATCTTTTTTCATTGATTTCCGGCATAAGAAGGTCAAAGGTGGGTACCCAATGAATTCAATGCTTTGTTGAAAAAAGGGGCTAGGTTAAAATGGGGATCAGGTTGAAGATGCACTGGGAGTTGTGGAGTTTTTACCACCTTGCCTATTGGGAGGGTTCTTCCCAGCTTTGTACCACCAGCAGCTTCAATTCCCCTAACCTCCCACTATGTCCCAGGGGTACAGAAAGACTTGTGCACGTAACCTTTCAATTCAGAAATACTGTTGGGCCTCCTACCATTTAAGAATTTGAGATCAGGGACAGTGGCTCACACCTGTAATCCTAGCACTTTGGGAAGCCAAGGTGGGAGGATTGCTTGAGGCCAGGAGTTCCAGACCAGTCTCAGCAAGAGGGAGACCCTATCTCTACAAAAATAGAAAAATTAGCCGGGTATGGTGGCTCACACCTATAGTCCCAGCCACTCAGGAGGCTGAGGCAGGAAGATCTCTTGAGCCCACGATGTTTGAGGTTTCAGTGAGCTATGATGACACCACTGTACTCTAGCTAGGGCAACAGAGCAAGACTCTGTCTCCAAAAAAAAAAAAAAAATTGAGCTAAGGTCTTATAAGGGATAATTCAAATCCAGAAGGAACTTAAATTATTCTGTGGGAGAAAACTTTAACTCCAAATTTTCAACTCCAAAAATGTATATACTATAATTGCTAAATGTAGGAATAATTATAAATGAATATGGCCTAAGTTGTAAGAGATTATTCTTATATGGAAGATTTGAGAGAAGCTTCTGGATATATTAGCAAATGATGTAGGTGGGAGCATAGACATGATTTTAGCAGAGATAGGCAGAGAAGGAATCCAAGGGATGAGAAGGAGTCTGGATGCAGAGGCAGAAAAGTCAGGCAGAGCTCAGCAGCCATAACCAAGCCAGTTCAGCTGGATCCTGGGACCTATAAGAGGGAGTTCTTGTCAGAATTTTTAAGCCCTTAAAAGGTTTTGACACATGCAATCAATAAGAAAAATAAACAATATATCACTTTTTCATGATAGCCAATGTCTTGTTTTTCATAAAAGCCTAGAGAAATAGAAATTTTTATGTGCAATGATGCTTCGATGTTGCCAAGGAGTCCAGTGGATGTTTTCCTGTCAAATATGTCAAAGACACATTAAATTATGCTAAGACAGACCATGAAAATATCACTGGGACTCTTTGTATTAATATGAGGTTTCTTGCTAAGTCTGCAAGGGCCACCCAAACAGTATTTACAAAAATAAATTTCCAGCCGGGCTTGGAGGCTCACGCCTATAATTCTAGCACTCTGGGAGGCTGAGGTGGGCGGATTGCTCAAGGTCAGGAGTTCCAAATCAGCCTGAGCAAGAGCGAGACCCCCGTCTCTACTATAAATAGAAAGAAATTAATTGGCCAACTAATATATATAGAAAAAATTAGCCGGCCATGGTGGCACATGCCTGTAGTTCCAGCTACTTGGGAGGCTGAGGCAGCAGGATTGCTTGAGCCCAGGAGATTGAGGTTGCTGTGAGCTAGGCTGACGCCACGGCACTCACTCTAGCCTGGGCAACAAAGGGAGACTCTGTCTCAAAAAATAAATAAATAAATAAATAAATTCCCATCTTATGAAAAGACTTTAAAAATATTTTGTGACAAAAAATTATCCATTAACTCCCAAATAATAAATTCCTGTCCCAGTTGCCTGAGACCAGATGTTTTGTTCCAAATGGCACTGCAGCCTCTAACTTCTGGTCTCAAGCAAATCCTCCCACCTTGGCCTCCTAATGTCTCAGGATTACAGGCACGAGCCACCATGCCTGATCTAGCAGTTTTCTGCTAAGAAAAAAGTACTGAAAAGTTTATGTTGTAACTTTGGTTTCTATCTGATTTTCCATATTAGTTGTCTATTGCTGAATAACAGATTATCTCAATCCTAATGGTTTAAAACAACAATGTCTATTCATTATCTTGCAGAATTTGGTGGGCTAGGAGTTTGAGAGCAGTTTACCTGAATAGTTTTGGTTCAGGTTCTTTCATGAGATTACAATCAAGATGTCAGCCAGGGCTGCAGTCATCTGAAGGCTTGATTGGGTTGGAGGATCCACTTTCTAGGTGACTTATTCCCGTGGTTGTTGGCAGGAGGCCTCCGTTCCTCACCTCATAGATAGGGCTGTGGTGATTGCCTTCGTGACATGGCAGCTAACTTCCTTCAAAGTACGTAATCCAGGAAATACCAAGGAGAAAGTCACAATATCTTTCGTTACCCAGTCTCTGAAGTCACACACCATCTTTTCCACCATAGTCTATTATTTACACAGATAAGCCCTTCAGTGTGGGGAAAAAACTATACTAGGAGGCAAGAATGGGAGCCATTTTGGAAACCAACCACAAGGCTACCTTTAATTGTAATAGTTTTTACATTGCATTTTCAAATGGTAACATGAGTCAGTGGTTAAAAAGAGTAAGTTTTAAGTGTGAAACAGTGAAAATAGAAAAATTTCAAAAATCCTGAAATTACTGAGGTTACTGACAGCTTGAACTACCCAGAGCTCCCTACAATTATTTTGGCAGTGATGTACTTTGACTACCATTCTAATAAGCTGAAGTGCATCCAAAATGTACGGTGTATGCTTAGCGGTTTACTTACAGTACCGATTTCCGTTATTGTGGATATGCAAATGAGCCTAAAGATTAGTATCTACTTTTTGAGAAGACTGAGTAATAATTTCTTGAAATGAATATATTTGATGCGACATTTAAAAAGCAATTTTGCAAACTTTTAAGGAAAACTGTGAGCACTTTTTCCAAATTATAGAGCAGACTGACTTGAGTATTACAATAAAATGTACCGATCAATTAAAAATTGCATGAACCTTCAAGATTGGTTTTTGAATTACCTTACAAAACTGAAGTTTATTAAAAAAGAAGAAAATTGGTGACACTCTAAATATTTCCAAATATGTTTAGGCAAAAAAGAGGCTGCCAATCTGAAAAAATGTATTATTATAAAAATGACATAGTTAATAAATATATTTGATTGTGCATTCGTATTTTTAAAAAGTCATATGTAACCCAGTTCTTTTTCTTATATTTGGATGAATGTACGGTTGTTATTGCTTAGGTTATTGTTTATTGTATTTGTAATGGTGATGTCTGTAAAGATGTGTATTGGTAAAATAACTGGTGAAAACATTTTCAACCAGAGAGTAAAGGATTTTAGCACACGGCGTTTTCTAGTAACAAACATATGGGAATATGGAGAGATGAAGCCAAATATATGATACACAGGACTCCAGAAGTGGTAACCCATGTCAAGTCTTCTGCCCCAAGAACACTTTGTTGTAAATAATTTATTTTTATTTTTTCTCACAGGGGTAGTAAAGAAGTAAATGTTACTTTTAAAAAATCAGTGGGTTTTTTTGAGTCAAATTTATAACAAAACACATTAATTTTGAAAGCTTTCTTTACTACGTAGATGTATACCAGCTTAGCCAGGAGTAACTGCTGGTTAGAATTTGCTAACATATATCTCCTATTGGTTCTGTTTCTCCGAAGAACCTTGACTAATGCAGAGCCATTAAAACTGTTTGAGAAGACCAGAGTTATGACTAAAATTATTAACTGCAGTTGATGAGATGGTCTGAAAAGAGACTAGGCCAAAGATAAGACCCCATAGGAATTCAGTGCAGTTATATAGAGAAAGAATAATGACAGTCTCAAAAAAGACAAATGATTGGCTACCCTGCTCTCCACCTCACCCACACAAAGCATCAATCATAAAAGCAAAAGTATATATTGAATACTAAACAGTCAACATATACAAAATTTTCTATTTTTATTTAGAAAACTCTTAGATGGCATTTACTAAGAGGTACGTACTGTTCTAAGCACTTTACAAATATTAACTCATTTAATTCTCATAGTGAACTTACAAGGTAGGTATTATTAATAGCCCCATTGTACAGATGGGGATACAGAGGCAAAGGGAGATTAAGAAACTTGCCCATGTTCACCCAGCTACTAGATGACAAAGCCAAAATCTGAATCCAAGGAATCTGGCCCCATATCCCTTAGTCTTAACTGCAATACTATGCTCATTTTTTTGGGGGGGAGGGGACTGTATAATTTGGATTGTAATACTCAAGATAAACAGTGTGAGTCATCATTTTGAGATAGAAAGTATGAACGGGCAAAGAGACAGGTACTCTATAGTCCTGAGTCATTCAGAGATCCTAGATAAATTTGTGCAACAGAGTTTGATCTGCATATCCCAAAAATTGCTAAGCACAACAAACCATCTCTGAGGCTATTATTAGCTCCACTTCAGTTGATGCCTAGGCCAAAGGAAAAAAATTAAGGACCTGTGCTTATCAAGGCAAACTTCAGTTAAATATATGCAGAATATCTCTAGAAATCTATATTGTGGTTAGAAAATATGAATACATTAATCATGCTTTGCATTGTCATCCTGGGAGAGGTGAAGTGAAAGACATTTTAGTTGTTTATTTCTATTTGTGGAAGCAATGAAAATTTTGAGGTTTTTGAGACAACTGAAGTCAGTTCAGTTAATGAAAGATCACACAGCTAAAGAATATTTATGAGTGACGTAGGGAAATTCACAATTGTAAACACTAGCGAAGCAGAAAATCTGTTAGAAAAAAAATTAGATTACTCAAAAAAAAGAGTGACTGATGCCAAATAAATTACCACCTTTCTGAATCATAAGAGAGATAACTATAATTGATTTAGAGAGATTAATGAACATGCCAGAGGTTACATGATAATCATATTTAATCTGCTCCTTAGAATTTTCTAAGCATTTTACATACATGTATTTTATCATTTAATTCTTATGACAACCCTATAAGTTTCAATTGCTATCATCATCCTTTTATAGGTGCATAAATTGAAGCACAGAGAATAAAATCCACATAAATATTAAATAATAAGTCTGAGGAAAGACATTCAAAGTCAGTCCTCCTATAGAGTGCTTCTACCTCCAGACATTCAGTATACTCGATTCTTGCATTTCTATCATTGCTGGTTTTCTCTGGCAACAGCATCATGCTAGGGAGTTAAGAAGGGGTTTAGGGCCCGGCATGGGCCATAGTCTAAAAAGACTAATGTAGGTCTTGCTGACCATCGAACAGAATGGCTGCCTTCCTCCTCACTAAGGTGC
This sequence comes from Mirza zaza, assembly GCA_008750895.1. NCBI lineage: Eukaryota > Metazoa > Chordata > Mammalia > Primates > Cheirogaleidae > Mirza > Mirza zaza. The sequence goes on from VSMD01043998.1 coordinate 41,389, forward strand.
TTCAAAGTCCCTGGGACGGCTGGACGCGGTGGCTCACGCCTGTAATCCTAACACTCTGGGAGGCTGAGACAGGTGGGTCACTCAAGATCAGGAGTTCAAAACCAGCCTGAGCAAGAGCGAGACCCTGTCTCTACTAAAAATAGAAAGAAATGAATTGGCCAATTAAAACTACATTTAGAAAAATTAGCCAGGCATGGTGGCACATGCCTGTAGTCCCAGCTACTTGGGAGGCTGAGGCAGGAGGATCACTTGAGCCCAGGAGTTTGAGGTTGCTGTGAGCTACGCTGATGCCACGGCACTCTAGCCCAGGCAGAAATTGAGACTGTGTCTCAAAAAAAAAAGAGAAGGGGTTTAGGAATTGAAGGATAAATACTCTAGCTCCCTACCTGTCTGTGGAACAAATTCCAAGTATTCTACACTGTCCCCAGGGGGATTGAGCCCCAGTTGCCCCCTGTAGTAACCCACTTATCAAGGCCACCTTTCTTGGTTTTTCTTCCTCCCAGGTCTCACTCACCTACTTTCTCATTCTCTTCCAGGGATTACCTCCTGAATCAACTATTTGCACCCAAATCCTTCTGTCTGGAAAAACCCAGGCTAAGACAAAACCCAATCAAGACTGAACTCAGCATCCAGCCTCTGCATATCAATGCTTTATGAGAGCTGTTGACACTATGGTCCCTCTGTGAGGGTACACATTTATTTTTCTGCCTTGGGACAAAACCTGAAATTTGACATTTGCCACAGTGACTATATCTTCATCTTGTATCCTGGGTCCCTAAAAATTTGTCCCCAGGAAAGAGAGACTCAGCCTGGTTCATGATCCTTTCAAGGCCTTGATTATTGCCTGCTTCTAGGGTACCCTCATATGTATCACTGTCTTCTTACCCATAGTTGCTGCTCTGCCTCAGCCTCAGCTTTCTGTTCCTGCTTAGCTCTGCCAGGGCCTACTATGGCTCTGCGATGGCCAGCCTTGGTGGCCCTCAGCTACCACAGACCCAGCTCTAGAACAGACCTGCTTTTCTCACTTCTCTCTCCCCACACTGTCCACACCTGCACCTTTTCTGGTGCAGCTGGTATCACTGCATTGCTCATGCTAAGGAAACTACAATTCTGCCTACTATTGCTTTTGCACCATCAGTGCAAATGTCAACACAATGAAAAAGGCAAATAATGTCTTAGTATTACTATGAAAATATTTTGACTCACTTGTTGAGTTACAGCTGTCCAAAAGGTATGTCCATGCCCTAACCCTTGGAACCTGTGAATGTGATGTTACAGTATTTGGAAAAAGGTCTTTACAGATGGAATTAAGTCAAGGATCTCAAGGCAACATCATCCTGGATTAGGGAGGGCCCTAAGTCCAATAACAAATAACTTAAGAGATGACAGACACAGAGGAAAGGAAACCACATGAAGACAGAAGTAGAAATTGGCATGATATATCCATAAACTAAGTAATGCCAAAGATTGCTGGAAACCACCACAAGCTAGGAGAGAGGTATGGAACAGATTCTCCCTTAGGGTCTCCAGAAAGAACCAACCCTACAGACACCTTGATTTCAGACTTCTGGCCTCCAGAACTGTGAGAGAATGGATTTCTGCTGTAAGCCATTTGTGGTAATTTGTTATGGCAGCCTTGGAAACTAATACACCATCCAACACTTTATTTCCTCCTTTGACCAGTTCCCTTGTCCCTGATTTCTGATTCCTTTTACTGTATCTACCCATGAACCAAAAAAATACAGCAAAAAATTTTTTCCCCAAAATAAAAGTATTTAAGATAACCTACTTAGATTTCAGTTTCTTGAGCATCAAGGAGAAAAAAAAATAAAAGAAATTAATATTTTTATTTAAAAAAATTAAAAAATAAAAAATAAAAAGTTTTAAAATAATTTTTAAAAATAAAAATAAAAAGATAACCTACAGATAGTCACAGATGCCTTTGTCTTCAATCATACTGCATGTAAGCCCTTGTAGAAAGATGTTATTTGGGGCTAGTTAACTATAGCACTGAAACAGTAAACAAAAATGTAGATACACAGATGTCAATGTGGGTATCATCTTAGTAGGACCAAATTTTGTGGAAAACCTCTCAGAGCACCAGCATATTTTATTACAATTTTCTGGCCCTTACTCCCCTGTGAATGACTCCAGGGCAGAATGTGCCTAATTCATCCTTTTATCTTTAGAGCAAAGCTTAAGGCTTGGTGTAGAGTGAGTTTTCTATAAATTAATTGAGGAAAGAGGCCAGGGGTCCATGATACCTGTAGACCAAATGCAGCACACAGACATATATTATGTGACTCATACAGTGTCAATGTTTTCTTTTAATTCAAATTAATTTTCAATTTTTAAAATTCAGTGGAGCCCACAGACAAATTCAGTATACTACTTTCTCTTGGAAACTAGGAAAGTCTTGCAACATTAAACCTACTTTCTCAAAAGGCAACACTTAGCTTGAGTAGAGCAGTGCTTGCACCTTCTAGAAAGGGCCTTGCTCCCCAGGGCCTGCACTTTTCACCAGCCTACCCTCTCCCTGATGTTTCCAGCCTGAGCCCAAAACATGAGCTGCCACCTGTATTTGACACCCTGGTTTGAGCAAAGATATCAGGGCAGTCACAAGTCTGAGCAGCTTTAGTATCTTGTACTGCCTTACCAAAATATTTGGCACTCAACTTAGGCTAAGTGCACAAAAGCTGACTTTTATTTTATTAGTTAGTTTTTCTGTATATCTGAAGTAATGGATAATGAAATCATTCTATCCTTTCTGGACTTTATTTTCCTAATATCTTACTTAGACTTTTAATAGTCAGTGAGATTCTCATTCCAAGAGTAGAACTACAACTTTTCTCTCTAGTACTATCGCAACAGTTTCCTAAATGATGATGTTATGGACTCCTGTTTGTATACTCCCAAAATTCATGTCAAAGCCCTAACTGTCAATGTTATGTTACTAGGATACGGGGCCTTTAGGATATAATTAGGTTTAAATGTGTCATGAAGATGAGGTCCTCCTGACAGGATTAGTGTCTTTATAAGAAGAAGCCAGAGATCATTCTCCCACCCTTGACCTCATGTGAGGACACAGCAAGAAGGCAGCCATTTGCAGGAAGGGGACTTTTACAGAACCCAACCCTCATCTTGGACTTTTCAGCCTCCATAACTTCGAGAAATAAATGTCTGTTGTTTAAGCCACCCAGGCTATGGCATTTTGTTACTGCAGCCCAAGCTGATTAAAACACACAGCTTCTCTTTGACTTGTTCTGGACTTTGCAACCAGTGACCTTTCCCATTCAAGATTTAATGTTATTCCTCTACTCGAAAATCTTTAGTAACTTCCCACTGCCAAAACACAAATTATAAATTTCTGGCCTAGCTCCTATGATCTCTATAACCTTCACACACCTTACATCCCTAATCACAGGAATTAGTTGCTGTTTCTTGAAAACCTCAAAGCCTTTTTTACATCCCTGGAATACATACAGTGACTCCCTGGTCTCAGGAATTGCTCTGCACCATTGTAATAAGTTTTCATATCATGATTAGCCCACTCTTCCTCATACCAAAGCCCATTCGTTAAGCCTTTAATAAAAAGATGGAGTAGAAGAAATTAATGCACCATTAAAAAGGAAAGTTCAGGCAGCCAATTTTACCAAGTGCATATGGCACCTTGGATTGGAACCAATGTGAGAGGGTGAGCAGCTTCTCAGACAGAGGGGATTGACACAGAGGGGATAGAATGAACCCGTTTTTCAGACTCCCTGTTTTATTATTAAGATTTCCAAAGGAGCCTCAGACACAGTCGGTAACTTTGCTCCTGCCATTGCAAATTGCTATTGGGAATAATAATACAGAGTAGGAGAAGACTAGACTAGGAATCTTAATAGCTGGGTTCTGGTCCTGCCTTTGTCTCTTCTGTGTTTTGTGTTTTCGTATGACTCACATAACTTCTCCCATATTATGATTGCATAATATTTTATAAAAGTACCTCGTAAAGATATTGTGAAGTGCTTTTAGCTTCCTTAGAATAATCTAGTAATCAGAAGGATCTAGATAAGATTGGACTGAATGTTCATATTCCATGCCTTGGGGAAAAGGAGAACCTAGTGCCCTTGCCAAGATGTGTGTGTATTCTCCGTGGAGTTATGGTCTCACGGTTCTTCTGGCTCTGGTCGCCTCCACTGAATTCTTGTTTTCCATTCTGCAACTTGATCTCTACCCTGTCTTCAGTCCATTCCTTAGTTTTCATACCAAAAACAGCTCCTGTTTACCCAAAGTTTTGTATCGATGGCAATCTACAAAGTTTAGGGAGGTGGAGCCACAAAAGCATCTTATAATCAAATATCAGATACTCTTGTTCTCAGCAGTCTTTGGCAACATCCCTTGTCTCTGTGCTCACTCCTCTCTCCTCTGTGCACACCCTCAGAATTTAAAAAAAGTAAAAAATACATTTTTTCCATTTCCTTCTGTAAAGTAGTTTAACCTTCTTACGTTCCTACTTCCCAAAGCCTCTCTGAGCCTTCATCCAGAACTTTTATGATTTCCTTTTATAGATAGGAATCTTTGGATTATCTGGTATTTGTTTTTACATAAGCATAATTTTTTAAATGTTTTATGGTTTTGTACAAACCAACACAAAGAAGCACGATATAAATTAGCACACGGACCAAATAAGGAAAAAAATCAACATGCTTAAAATAAAAAAACAACCAAGGATCAATAGGAGCATCTTGCTCAAAATGAAGCAAAGAAGCCCTTAAAGATTGTGTTTGTTGCCAGATACAGTGAATACATTGGTACCCTGCTTACCTCCCCACCCCCTGCCCACCCCCCAATCTTCTCAGGCTACACTGGCAACTTTCTTTCTTTTTTTTTTTTTTGAGACAGAGTCTCACTCTGTTGCCCAGGCTACAGTGAGTGCTGTGGCGTCAGCCTAGCTCAGAGCAACCTCAAACTCCTGGGCTCATGCAATCTTCCTGCCTCAGCCTCCCGAGTAGCTGGGATTACAGGCATGCACCACCATGCCTGGCTAATTTTTCTATATATATTAGTTGGCCAATTAATTTCTTTCTATTTATAATAGAGACGGGGTCTCGCTCTTGCTCAGGCTGGTTTCGAACTCCTGACCTCAAGCAATCCACCCACCTCGGCCTCCCAGAGTGCTAAGATTACAGGCATGAGCCACTGTGCCTGGCCTCACTGGCAACTTTCTTTGAAGGATTGCCCTTGGACTATTGGAGCCATCTCCAGTTGGAAGGTTGGAGGTGGCTGGGAGTTCACATCTCCCAAGGTGACTGGTAGCCAGCCACTAACTAGGGAGGGTGTACAAAAGCCCGGCTCCCTATTCTCAAGACTGGATGAACTCAGAGATACAACTTATGCTTCATAGCTCCCCACAGGGCCAGTCTGAGTCCAGGAATTAATCTAAACTTGTACCCTTGCTTGGCTGCTCCCCCTTCCCTATCCTGCTTCCCCCATTCCCTTACTAGTCTGCCCAGGGTGCACTTCCTTAATTCATCGTTTCCACTTCAAACTTTGGCTCAGAGTTTGCTTTTGGGAGAACACAATCTAAGACACAAGGTATTCCATTTTGTTGGCTAGACAATCCCTAGGAATTCATTCCTTCATATATAAACACTGAATACTTCTAAAATATTGGGTACTATTAAGACACCTTCATGATTATGTGTATGATACAGTTTGTACTCTTGTGAAAAATATAAACTAATTAATAAGACATGGAGAGCCATAGTACCATATGAGGCACATGTCACTTATTTCATGCAGAAAATATTGACTATCCTCTAAGTATGCACGACGGAAACCCAGAGATGGGGAAGGAGTGGTCACAGCTTCAAGATCAGGAGAATCTTGGAGTGCGTCTTATGGTGCTGAGTTTTAGAGGGTAGATAAGGTTATCAAACAAAAGGTTGGAAGTGGAGGGCTCATCAACTGGGGGAAATAGTATGAGTGGTTGAATGTGTAAGGTTTAGAAAATAAATGATTTCAGATCAGTGGGTCATTCTGTTCTTCTATAATGGATACAAATCTTAGGGAACATGTTCCGGTATGCAAAAAATGACATTTTTTTTCTGCATAATTTCCTGTATAATTGTTCTTGTAAGGCTCCCTTCCACTGAGGTGGTGTCAATGTAATCTTAGTCAAATTGAGTGTCTTTCTCTTCACTCCTTCTCCCTCAAGTTACATCTAAGTTCCAGGAGCCTTTTGGGCAATTTGATAGGGCCCCTAACCCTAACCATCATTTAAGCATCTGATACCTGGGTTTTCAGGCATAGGCAGATCACTGCTGAGTTGTTTCTCCTTCCTTTACTCAAGGTGCCTTTAGGTCCCACTGTACTCTCTGCTCCTCCCATGTTACACTAGAGCATGATATGCTCTGTGAGTTGGCTCCCATGTTCTGCCCAAGGACAGACAAGGTGCAAGGTCTCACTTCTCTTTAAACTCCTCTTGTTTCACTTTCCTCTCTCCTTTTCCCTCCACGTGCAGAATCACTTTTAGTAACAAGATAGGAGTTAGTGCACACATTATTCAGTTTTTGCCCTCTCAAACATTGTCTATATACTGAGCCCTTTCCATTCTTTACAGGTTTTGAAACTACAAATTGAAGGAGAGACATCCTGTTCTTTTTGTGCTGTCATAGCTTCAAATGTGGGAGCGAAAGAATCAGAAAAAGAAAACAGGGCAGGGAATAAACTGAGGCAAATGAGGTGCCTACAAAACAAAATGTATGGGAGCAGTCACTCTCAGGATCATACAAATACAGAAGCTTGAAAACGAGCACCTACTGAATTTTGTGCCCTAGACACTTCACGTGCCTCAGCCTAATCCCAGACTTGGAAGGAAATACCAAGCATTACTCAAAAAAAGCAGTTAATAAAAATTTTAGCCTAACAGACAAAAGAATAAAAGAAATATCAACAGTGGTTATTGCTTCACAGTGGATTATGGGTGATATCTGTATTCTTTATTCTATTCTACATTTTAACAATTTCCTCCAATAAAGATGTAATCATTTTATAATTAGAAATAAAACTATATAAAATAAAAATTATTATAGCAAAATATTGACAATTAGGGAAGCCAGGTGAAGTGTGTATGGGAACTCTTTGCACTATTCTCACAATTTTTTGCAAGTTTGAAATTATTTCTAATTAAAACATTTTAAAGTCATAAAAAAAATCAAAATCCTTATTAAAAATTTTAAAAATGTATTTAAAAAGTTAAAACCCCAGTGGTCCAAAATATGTTGGAGACTAGCCTGAAATATTTATGCCTCATATTTCAACATAGTTTCTCAAATCCTACATATATGTGCTACTTGGTGGCTGTTTGTACATGTGGATCACCAAATTTAGGAAACTTTCTTGAAAGATTCATTTCAAGAATCTTTCAAGAAGATTCTTGATCTTTTTATAACTATTTTTATAACTATTCATTTTGATAATGAATAGTTATAAAGGTTGATATGTGTGAAGCAGATGACATTATTTGAAGACTTTCACAAAGGAAACTCTGTGCTCTGTGCTCCTTAAGCTTTAGATCAAGTTCTATACCCAGCAGCATTTTTATTTTATGGTTTATTTTCTAGTGTTACATCTGCAAAAGGAGATGACTTTAAGCTCCACTCTAGATCACTGGGACTGGTAGCATGTTTTGGGTGTCTCTGTTACTTATTCCTAGATATTATGATCAAATGTGAACCCTAAAATTATTGAGCAATTTCACACTGACACCATTTCCAGCACTATGTGAAATCAGTGAACATATACACCACACTAGAAAGGTAAGTATTTCAACTTGGGAGAAAGAAAAAATGGATTCCTAATCTGCTCTTTGGTTGCTTTGTGCCCTAGATTTCTTTTTTAATTTTTATTTTTTATTTTTTTTTGAGACAGAGTCTCACTCTGTTGCCTGGGCTAGAGTGCTGTGGCATCAGCCTAGCTCACAGCAACCTCAGACTCCTGTGCTGAAGAAATCCTTCCACCTCAGCCTCCTGAGCAGCTGGGACTACAGGCATGCACCACCGTGCCTGGTTAATTTATACATATACATATATATATATAATTTTAGTTGTCCAGCTAATTTCTTTCTATCTTTTAGTAGAGACAGGGTCTCGTTCTTGCTCAGGCTGGTCTTAAACTCATGACCTCGAACTATTCTCCCGTCTCAGCTTCCCAGAGTGCTCGGATTACAAGCATGAGCCACCATGCCCGACCTAGATTTCTTAATGTTCAGGTATAATGTTTAGATGTGGTTTATAAATATGCCCCATACTATGCAATCAATTTATGTCTGTGATGTGTACAGAAAATTATTCATTGCTAAGAAAGGACTGAATTCTCAGAAACCGATCTTCTCAATTTGACCTTCTTGAAGAACTGTATCCTCAATATCAAAAATCATAATATGTTCGCTATGTGAAAACTGGTGAAGACTGTAAATGTATCACTGATGTGTGCCACTTGATCAAGCTACATGAAAACTGGCATTATGAATAACATACAGAAATGTGTTCAGGGTATCCCTCATTAAAAAGATTGACATGAGCACCTCGTCTTCCTTCATATCAATGCTCTGGTGGGGAAACTCAATCATATTTGCTGCCCCCCTCTTTTTTTTAGTGTATTATGGGGGTACAAGTGTTAAGGTATACATATTTGCTGCCCTTTATCCCTCCTTTTTCTTTTATTTTACATATTTTAAGTTTTTTTAGATGAGATCTTGCTATGTTGCCCAGGCTGGCCTCCATCTCCTGCACTCAAGCAGTCTTCCTGCCTCAAACTTTTAAGTAGCTTGGACTACAGGCACACAACACCATGCCTCACCTCCCCTCTTTGAAATAGACTTTTTTTCCTCCAGCTTTACTGAGGTATAATTGATAAATAAAACTTGAATACATTTATGTTGTACAACATGATGTTTTGGTATATGTATACATTGTGAAATGATTACCACAATCAAGCAGCGCCTGACATAGCTATTTTTTTGCATGTGGTGAGAGTATTTAAGATATATTTCTTAGTAAATTTTAGTTATACTATATTGTATTATAGTCACTATGTTGTATAATAGGCCTCCAAAATTTATTCATCCTGTCTAATTGAAATTTTGTACCCTTTAACCAGCAGGGGCTGGGCAGGGGGAATGGGGAAATGTGGTAAAAAAAATGCACTTTATTTTTTAGAGAAGTTTTAGGTTCACAGCAAAATTGAACAAAAACTACACAGAATTCCTACAGCTACTGGGGAGGCTGAGGCAGCAGGATTGCTTGAGCCCAGGAGTTTGAGGTTGCTGTAAGCTAGGCTGACGCCACAGCACTCTAGCCTGGGCAGCAGAGTGAGACTCGGTCTCAAAAAAAAAACAAATTGTATATATTTAAGGTGTACCATATCATGTTTAGATACATGTATACATTGTAAAATGATTACCACTATCAACCACTACCCAACACATGCACAGCTTCCTCAACTATCAACACCTCCCAGCAGAGTGGTACATTTGTTATGATCAATGAACCTACATTGACAAATCATTAGCACTCAAAGTCCATAGTTTAAGGTTCACTCTTAGTGTTGTACATTTTGACAAATGTATAATGGCATGCATCTAACATTATATTACCATACAATATCATTTTGTTACTGACCTCCAAGTGGAGGTTTTTCCAACTTATTGGTGATCATGGGGAGAAAAGAATTTCAGAATGCACCACATAAGCCAAGCAAGGGACAGCTTTTTATTGAAAGCAAAGGTACACTCTCAGGGGGAGAGTGGGCAGGCTTGAAAGAGAACAGCTGCACAGAGAGGAAGTGTTTATTGGTCTTTTGAAGGCTTGCTAGTTGAGGGGAGGAATATTCAAGGCTAAGGCATTAGCTTTTACTAAGAGTTTGGGTAGTAATTCCTAGAATTAGGTTCCCTCCCATTTTCATACTTTATATGGTTGTTCTGGAAATGTCATGGTGATTTTAAGGACAGAGAAATTATAAAACCACAAGGTAAATGTTATTATAATTAGCCAAAGTTCATGTAAGGTGGCAGAGACAGCTGACAAGCCGGTTGAAGCTGGTTCTTGTCTGTGGTTATCAGCCCCTTTAGTTAACTTCTGCATGAGGATTGTTTAACATCTGCACCCAATCTGCAAGCCCCTGCATCTGGTCTTAGCCCTGCCTCCTAGTCTCCTACTCTAACATTTTCATGGCTAAAAATCTTTTGTGATTCACCTATTTATCATCTTTCTTCACTAACTCCTGGCAACCACTGATCTTTTTACTGTATCCATACTTTTACTTTTTCAGAATGTCATATAGTTGGAATCATGCACTATGTAGCCTTTTCAGATTGGCTTCTTTCCCTTATTAATATGTATTTAAGTTTCCTCCATGTCTTTTCATGGCTTTATAGCTCATTCTTTCTTTAAGACAGAGACTCACTTTATTGCCCGGGCTAGAGTGCCATGGCGTCAGCTCATGCAACCTCAAACTCCTGGGCTCAAGCAATCTTTCTGCCTTAGCCTCCTGAGTAGCTGGGACTACAGGTATGTGCCACCATGCCCGGCTAATTTTTTCTATATATTTTTAGTTGGCCACTTAATTTACTTCTATTTATAGTAGAGACAGGGTCTCACTCTTGCTCAGGCTGGTTTTGAACTCCTGACCTTGAGCAATTCGCCTGCCTCAGCCTCCCAGAGTGCTAGGGTTACAGGCATGAGCCACCGCGCCTGGCCTACCTCATTCTTTTTAGTGCTGAATACTATTCCATTGTCTGGATGTACCACAGTTTACTTACTCATTCACCTACTGAAGGGCATCTTTGTTGCTTACAAGTTTTTGACAACTATTAATAAAGTTGCTATAAACATGAATGTGCAGATTTTATGTGGGCATAAGTTTTCAACTCCTTTGGGCAAATACCAAGGAGCATGATTGCTGGATAATTTGGTAAGAGCATGTTGAATTTTGTAAGAAACTGCCAAACTGTACTTCCAAGTGGCTGTCCCATTTTGCAATGAATGAGAGTTCCTTCTATTGCTTCACATCCTTGCCAGCATTTGGTGTTGTGGGTGTTTGGGGCTTTGGCCATTCTAATAGGTTTGTAGAAGTATCTCATTGTTCTTTTAATTTGCATTTCCCTAAAGACATATGATGTGGAGCAACTTTTCATATACTTATTTTCCATCTGTATATCTTGTTTGGTAAGGTATCTGTTCAGACCTCTGGTCCATTTTCCCCAGATTTATTGACATATAAATGACAAAAATTGTATATATCTAAGGTGTACCATGTCATTTTTGGATATGTGTATACATTGTAAAATGATTACCACTATCAAGCTAATTAACATATCCATCACCTCTCATAGTTTTTTGTTTGTTTTTATTGAGAACATTTAAGATCTGCTTCTTTAGGAAATTTCAAGTGTTACAATATAGTATTATTAATTATAGTCACCATGCTGTGTACCTTAGATTTCCAGAACTTATTTCTCCTGCATAAATAAATTTCTGTACCCTTTGACCAACATCTCCCCATTCCCCCCAACTCCCAGCCACTGGCAAACACTATTCTATTCTCTGCTTCTGAGTTTGATTTTTTAGATTCCACATAAAAGTGAGATGATGCAGTATTTATCTTTCTGTGACTAGCTTATTTCACTTAGCATAATGTCCTCCAGGTTCACCAATATTGTTTCAAATGATAGGATTTCCTTCCTTTTTTGGGAGAGGGGGACAGAGTCTCACTCTGTTGCCCAGGCTAGAGTAAGTGCCGTGATGTCAGTCTAGCTCACAGCAACCTCAAACTCCTGGGCTCAAGCAATCCTTCTGCTTCAGGCTCCCAAGTAGCTGGGGCTACAGGCAAGCGCCACCATGCCCGGCTAATTATATATATATATATATATATATATATTATTTTTTTTTTTAGTTCGCCAATTAATTTCTATTTTTAGTAGAGACGGCGTCTCATTCTTGCTCAGGTTGGTTTCAAACTCCTGACCTTGAGCGATCCTCCGCCTCAGCCTCCCAGAGTGCTAGGATTACAGGCATGAGCCATCGCGCCTGGCCAAGGATTTTTTCCTTTTTTAAGGCTGAATAATGTACCATCGTTTAGACACCAAGGCTGATTCCATATCTTGGCTCTTGTGAATAATGCTGCAATGATAATGGGAATGCAGATATCTCTTTGAGACACTGATTTCATTTCTTTTAGATATATCACCTCAAATGAGATTGCTGGATCATATGGTAGTTTTTAGTTTTTTGAGGAACCTCTATACTGTTTTCCATAATGGCTATAGTAATTTGCATTCCTACAACGATATACAAGAATTTCCTTTTCTGCACATCGTTGCCAATATTTGTTATTTTTTGACATTTTTGATAACACCATTCTAAGGTCTGAGGTAATATCTCCTTTTAGTTTTGATTTGTATTTCTCTGATGATTACTGATATGGAGCATTTTTTCATGTATTTGTTGGCCATTTGTACATCTTCTAAGACATGTCTATTCAGTTTCTTCATCCATTCTTTAATTAAGTTACTTGTTTTCTTGTTATTGAATTGAATTATATCATCATTGTTCATTTTATATCATCATTGAGTTTTAAGAGTTCTTTGTATTGTGGGGGGTTAAGAGTCCTTTATCAGACATGTCTTTTACAAATATTTTCTCCCAGTATGTGGCTTGTTTTCTCATTCTCCTGACAGTGTCTTTCACAGAGAATTTTTAATTTAAATTAAATCCAGCTTATCAATTATTTCTTTCATGGATCATCCTTTTGGTGTTGTATCTAAAAAGTCATCACTATGCCCAAGGTCATCTTGATTTTCTCCAATGTTATTTTCTAGGAGTTTTATAGTTTTACATTTGACACTTAGTTTTATGGTCCATTTTGAATCAATTTTTGTGAAGGTGTAGGGTCTGTGTCCAGATTCATTTTTTTGTATGTGTCTAGTTGTTCCAGCATCATTTATTGAAGACTATGTTTTCTACATTATATTACCTTTCTTCCTTTGTCAAAGATCATAGATGTGGGTCTATTTCCAGGCTCTCTATTCTATTCTGTAGTTCTATTTGTCTATTCTTTTGGCAATACCACACTACTTGGTTAGTGTAGCTTTGCAGTCAGTCTTGAAGTAAGATGGTTTCAGTCCTCTACTTTTGTTCATATCTAATATTGTGTTGATTATTCTGGGTCTTTTGCCTCTCCATATAAACTTTAAAATAAGTTCGTTGATATCCACAAAATAACTTGCTAAGATTTTGACTGGGATTGTGTTGAATCTATAGATCAAGTGGGGATGAACTGACATCTTGACAATATTGAGTCTTCCTATCCATGAACATGGATTATATCCCCATTTATTTAGTTCTTCTTTGGTTTCCTTTATCAGAGTTTTGTAGTCTTCCTCATATAAATCTTGCTGGTGCCTTTTTTAAAGTATGTTTATTGAAAGACATACATACCTGTTATAATTTGATTGTGTTTAATTTTTTTCCAACTATTACATTATCTTATTATGCACCTTACATAAGATGGTAAGATATAACCTAGCCATTGGCCAATTTCAGAAAGTTTCCAATAAACACCAATTAGGTGGTGACAATTAACTATAAATGGTGGCAACTTTTGATCAAAACTGACATGGATGAAAGGGCCTCGAGGGTATGGTTCATTCCCAACAAGAATATGGCACCATGAGCAATAAAAATTACACTAACATTGATAGTTATCACTGGTCACAATTCTGAATTTCTTTCATGAAACTAGCAAGTCCAGTGAAATATTTTTTAAAGTCTTATAACCATTATGATATGCCTATTTTTTATATATGCTGTTTATTTGAAACACTAAAAACAAAACAAAACAAAACCTACCTTGCTTCAAAAACAGAAGATTAGTTGGAGGTTTTCTATTTGCCATAGATACTGAGCAGCTGAGAGCTCTGCACCTATAATGGCTATCTGCAGCTTACCTGACATCGAGCACTTTCAGCCTCTCCAGTCTCCCAGTCTCTATGTTTGCGATTTTTATTTTCATAATTTCCTTTAGTATTAAGTCAAGATCAATCAGCAAGCATGTTCCACCCACCAAAACAGTCAATAAAGCAGTGTGTAGATTGACATTCATTCCAACCTTTTTTTTTTTTTTTTTGTTTTGAGACAGAGTCTCACTTTATTGCCCAGGCTAGAGTGAGTGCCGTGGCGTCAGCCTAGCTCACAGCAACCTCAAACTCCTGGGCTCAAGCAATCCTGCTGCCTCAGCCTCCCAAGTAGCTGGGACTACAGGCATGTGCCACCATGCCCGGCTAATTTTTCTATATATATTAGTTGGCCAATTAATTTCTTTCTATTTATAGTAGAGATGGGGTCTCGCTCTTGCTCGGGCTGGTCTCGAACTCCTGAGCTCAAACAATCCGCCCACCTCGGCCTCCCAGAGAGCTGGGATTACAGGCGTGAGCCACCGCGCCCGGCCCATTCCAACCTTTTTTATCTGCATATCAGTGCCCTTCCTTGCTAACTCTATAGCTGGTGTGCCATCAGTACAGACATAAAAGTAACTTTACAGACTCACAATATTATAAAAATAATATTAATTAGTAATGTTACTAGTTTATTTCACTAGATTTGGGATATTTATTAAGGTAGCTAATAGGTAACTTGTATTTAATGGAGAATTTCAAAAGGAAGATATATAAACTATGGGTATCTCTGTTCAGGAATGTTTGGTGAAAGATATTTTGTGAATCATTTGATATAAAAAGAATGCATTGCATCAGTAGAATTAGATGAATGTCTTTTGATCAGCAGAACATTTGGGCCCACAGATATGATAACAAAGAGGTTGTATAGTTTCTACACTTTTATAGGCAAAAAGTGAAGTGTCTTGACAAGACAAGAGCTGGGTCTGACCAAGGGGGATGGAGGTCTTGACTGAGAACAGATTGTATAGCCATATAATTGCATGCTAATGACCTCTGCCACTGATAATTATATTGCAATGAGCAATACTGCACAAACATAAAATAAATTGTATATGAGAGCACTTAAGAGGGCTATTGCGGGTTTTGTTAGAAGAAGTTTGAGAAAAGACTTACTAAAATTAAATCATCTGGAATAGATTTTAGGTAAAAGGGATACACTGTACCTGTGAGTTCCTGAGTATCTTGGCCACCACACACACACCTGTTGTTTCTCCCATTGGTATAAAATAACCTGTGGAAATCAACCAAGGATCTATGGATCCACATGGCCTCATTTGTCTTGCTTCTATAAGGACAAGATCTGGAAATGGAGACAACAAAGCTTCCTCTTCTCACAGCTTTTGGGCATTGACTTTGATATGAACGTGAGAGGAGACACCTACTCTGGCTGTCTTCCCACTACTCTGAGGAGATAAGAGAACAAGGTGAGGTGGGTCAAACTAAAAAAAAATGTTCTTCCATAAAAATGTTTTTTTTGATGATAAACAGAACAACAAGTCATAGAGCCATCCCTCATATATGCCAAGAGCTGACTCCTGTTCTACATATTAAATAGTTTTGTCCAAATAAAGGGATAAATATCTGTTAGAATGCATACATTGTGGTAATTTATTTTCTCTTTGTGGGGTCTTGTTTTGTTTTTGAGACAGGATCTTGCTCTCGCCTGGGCTAAAGTGCAGAGGCAATCATAGCTCAATGCAACCTCAAACTCCTGGGCTCAAGCTATCCTCCTGCCTCAGCCTCCTGAGCAGTGGGGACTATAGGCGCACGCCACCATGCCCAGCTAATTATTTTATATTTTGTAGAGACAGGGTCTCGCTATTACTGCCCAGGCTGGTCTCAAACTCTTGGGCTCAAGCAATCCTCCTGCCTTGGCCTTCCAGAGTGCTAAGATTGTAGGCATGAGGCACCATGCCTGGCCTACGGTGATTGATTTTCTATTTTCAACTGTCATTTGATAAATCAGTTTTACTAATAGTTCATTCTGTTAGGTCTTCAAGCATAATGTTTGTCATTAACTTTGTTGGGTGGATTTATAGGGTTTTTGGCAATAATGTAATTTATTCCTGTTTTTGTTACCCAGGATGCAAATTTTAATGATGTTTTTCTAGTTTTTTTGTTTTTGTTTTTTTGTCTTTTTGACACAGAGTCTTGTTCTACTGCCTGGGCTAGAGTGCAGTGGCATCAGTCTAGCTCACAGCAACCTCAAACTCCTTGGCTCAAGTAATCCTCCTGCCCCTGGCTCCTGAGTAGCTGGAACTATAGGCTGGAGCCACTACGCCCAGATAATTTTTCTATTTTTGAGAGATGTAGAGATAAGGTCTCCCTCTTGCTCAGGCTGGTCTCAAACTCCTGACCTCAACTGATCCTCCCTCCTGCCTCTGCCTCCCAGAGTGCTAGGATTATAGGTGTGGTCACTTTGCTGGGCCTTTTTTTTTTCAGTTTTGGTCTCTTCTATGTTTGTAACAAGATCCATTAGCTACACTGGAAGTCATTATTTTGCACTAACTCAAGAAAAAAAACACAATATATTTTTAGCAGCAAGGTCATTGCTCCTTCTTTGAAAACAAAGCAACATTTTGATGAATTTATATGAGTCATTGACAAAGTTTCAAAACAGACTATATACTGTGAACTAGGTACAAACGGATTGCTGAGCCCCTCCAAAAATGTTCAGATAGTCATAGTCATATTTTTTTAAATTTACTTTTATGTACCTTTCTATTTTGTATTTGCTTTGGAGATCTGTGGCAACTAATCAGAAGATCCTTGCTGAAATCCACTTTTATAAGTTTTAAGTTCTCCTTCCCCCCAAAATAAAAAGTTTTAAGTCCCCTTAACTTCCAGTTTTCTCCTCCTCTCCAGAAAAGGTTTGGGGTAGAGATGAAAGTTAAAATTTGAGGACAGCTGTTAACTACTGTTTTCAAGAAAGTCACATTAAGATCTCCTGACATCATTCTTAGAAAAATTAATTTCATTTTAATGTGACAAATTAAATATTTAATACTTACACATGACTTCAAGAAAACTTTGTTTCAGAAATTATGTCAGGCTGGCAGGCTGGTGTGGTGGCTCATGCCTGTAATCCTAGCATTTCTGGAGGCCCAGGTGAGAGGACTGTTAGAGCCCAGGAGTTCATGGTTGCCATGAGCTATGAAGCCACTGCACTCTAGTCCGGGCAACACAGAAAGACCCTGTCTCCAAAAAAAAAAAAAGCCAAAATAGTCTGGCACATCCTCAAGAGGTAAACACAGAGTTACCAAGTGACTCAGTAATTCCACTTCTAGGTATATACTCAAAAGAAATAAAAATAAAAATAGACAGAAACCTGTACACAGATTTCATAGCAGCATAATTCATGATAGCCAAAGATGGGAAAAACCCAGTGTCCATCAACTGATGAGTGGATAAACAAAGTATGGTATAGTCACACAATGGAATATTATTCATCCATAAAAAGAAATGATGTACTAATACATGTTATAACATGAATGAACCATGAAAATATACTAAGTGAAAGAAGCCATCACAAATGACTACATATTGTATGATTCCATTTGCATGAAATACCCAGAATAGGCACATCCATTGGACAGAATTAGATTTGTGGTTCCCTATGGACTGGGAATTCTCTAGAGGGGTAATGGGGAGTGACTGCTAAAAGATGTGGGATTTCTTTTGTGGTAATGAAAATGTGCTGAAATTAGATAGTGGTGATGTTTGCACAACAGTGAATATACTGAAAGACACTGAATTGTATACATTAAATGGGTGACTTATGGTATGTAAAATAAATCTCAATAAAACTGGTATTTTAAAAAAAATGTGCCAATTCTTTGTTTAATATTGCAACTAAAGAACAGAGAGGGACTTGCTCATGAAGGAAAGCTCAAATGAGTAATGGAGTTATGATTGGATGTCATCCCTGCCAATTTTTACTTCCTTAAGTGAGGTTATGTGAGGGGTTGCATCACCTGTCTCATTTGAAGCTGGCATCTGGTGAGAGGAAAATCTCCCCTTCCCTAATGCTATTTCTTCAGAAAAGGTGGAGGATGAAATTCTGCTTAGACATCTCACAAGCAGGGAGCTGAGTTTATTTAAGAAAAGGATTGAAACCAATGGGATATTATCTGAATGTTGTTCATTATGGTTGGTCTGTAGAGCAGTTCTCAACCTTGACAGCACCTTGGAATTACTTGAAGAGTTTTAACAATACCAATGCCCATGTTGACCTCCAGAGATTCTGATTTACCTGGTCTGAGGAGTGGCCTGGAGATTGAAATTTTAGTGTAACCAATTCCCTTTACTACTGTGTTTCCCCGAAAATAAGACCTACCCATAAAATAAGTCCTAGCAGGATTTCTAAGCATTTGCGCAATAGAATCCCTACCCCGAAAATAAGACCTAGTGATGGGTGTGGCTATAAAGCGCATCTGCACAACCCATGCATTTCATGCAGACCGGTAAGGAAGACGAGCAGCCCTTCTCATCTGCCCCATGAGAGCTCTATTGCCTGACCTGAGAGATTGGGGCCAATGGTTCTAAAGAAAATAGAGTCGCAAGAAATTCAGGATGGAATTCCAGGTTTGGAGAGTTATGATTATTTTCCAGAAGAAGATGACTTAACTATATTTGAATAAATGTAGATTATTGTACTGTACTTAAAAAAAAATAACACATCCCCTGAAAATAAGCCCGAAGGTGTCTTTGTGAGGAAAAATAAATATAAGACTCTGTCTTATTTTTGGGAAAACACGGTACATTCCCCCTTTTTAAAATACTCAGAGTGGTTTTTATTTTCCAAACTGATGCATGCAGAAAAAAAACTATATCTACTCCAAACTCCTTTAAATAAGGCCCCTATTCCCAATGTCTCAACATTGTGCTTATTGGTCTGGAGAGAAGTTTCTGGAATTCCGCCCCTGCTCCCAGAATTTGTACCTCAAAATGAACTAGCCAAAAGAGAAAAAGGCAAGTCATTTCACTCCTCTGGGCCTCAGTTTCCTCATCTATAAAATGGGATGATATCATCTCTAGAGGACTGAATGAATGGTGGCCTCCAAAAAGGTATGTTTAGGTCCTAATCCCTGGAACCTGTAAATATTACCTTATTTGAAAAAAGGGTCTTTACAAATGTATTTAAGTTAGGGATTTTGAGATGAGATCACCTGGATTATCTAGGTGGACCCTAAATCCAATAGCAAGTGCTCTTATAAGACAGATACACATTGTCTAAGTAAGTATCCAGAAAAATAAAAAGAGACACAGAGAGGAATATACACAGAAGAGGAGGAGTAATGTGACCACAAAGACAGAGATTGGAGTGATGAGGTCACAAACCAAAGAATGCTGACAGCTACCAGAAATTGAGAATGTGTTTTTCTTATGCTTCCATTTTCCTCTCCTCACTTTCACTTTCTCTCATTCTATTTTTCCAATATATTTAGATTACAATTTGTAATTAGCTCAACATTTATGATTATTTTATTATGGACCATGTAACTATTGTTTACTTCTGAGCCATATAGAAAATTGTGGTTATATCTCCTTTCTTGTGCAACTTTTTGTTCATGCAATCTGTGAATATATAATTGCCTTGTTTTTTTGTTTGATTGTTTAATATTTTATATACTTATCATTAACTCATTCTCAAAATCCTCATTAGAATGTTATAACTTCTCCTGGTGACTGTAAACACAATGCAGTTGTTTTCCTCGAAGGCATCCTTCCTAGAGCTCTTTGTCCTGTTCCAAGCTAAGTTGGTTGCTTTCTGAGTGGGCTATACAGCTGTCTTGTGACTTCATTTCTCCATAATTCAAGGAATTCTCGTCTCCTGTCCTGTGTTTCTTGGATCCTATACTTTTCTCTTTCTTGGTTTATATATGTCTTATGAAGCATATCTTCCATTGGAAGATAAATTATTTAAGACCTGGCATTTCCTATTTTATATTAATCTACCTTCATACTTGAGTGACTTGGCTACAGAATTCTGTGTTGTAAATAATTTTTTCTCTTACATTTTAGAAGGCATTGTTCATAGATCTTCTGGATTTTAGTGTTTTTGTTGAGAAGTTTTAGAATGTTTTATTTATTTCAATTGTAGTAAAATTTCAGGATGATGTATCTTGATATGGTTATTTGTAATTGATTTTTCCAGATACTCATTAACCTTTGAAAAATGGAAACTGATATCCTTTCAGTCAGGGAGGTTTTGTCTTATTTCTTTGAAAAATTTCTCACAACTATTTGCTCTGTTTTCTCTTTCTGGTTCTCATTATTTGTTGGATGTTAGACTCCTGGACTAGTTACACTCACTAATTTCATATCTTTTTTTCTTCTATTTCCCATATCTTTGATTTTGTTCTACTTTCTAGGAGGCTTCCTCTATTTTAGTTTTCAAACTTCCTGTTGAATTTTAAAAAAAATTTTTGGCTGTCAAATTTTTAATTCCAAAGAGCTCTTTCTAATTCTCTTAATTTGTTTTTAAGAAATCTCTTTTTGTGTCATAGATGTAATGTCTTCTCTTAGCTCTCCAAAGGTTCTTACAGATTTTTTTCCTGTTCCCTGAATATTCTGTTTACTCTTTCTTTTTTTTTCATCTCTGTCGTTCATGATAGCATTTCCTCAAATGTTTATTTAAAATGACATTAACAAAAATTTATTGGAAGCTTTATAAAGCTTTGTGTATGTGAGTCAGATCACTAAGGACCTGGATGTTTGGGGCTTCCCAATGGGGCATACCAAATGTCAGTATCTGCAGAGTTTTTTTTTGTTGTTGTTGTTCTCTAAACTTGGTCAACTTTCCTGGAGAGTAATTTTCCAAGGTCCTGTCTGGGATATGGTTATGGGTTGAATTGTGTCCTCCAAAAAGATATGTTGAAGTCCTCACACTTCAGAATGTGACCTTATTTGGAAATAGGTCATTGCAGATGTAATTATTAAGATGAGGTCATACTGGAGTAGAGTGAGCCTTTAATCCAATGTGATGGTGGCCTTATCGGAAGGAGAAGAGACAGACATGCATACACGAAGAAGATGGCTATGTGAGGATGCAGGCAGAGATTTGAGTGATACATCTACAAGCCAAGGAACACTTTGGTTACCAAAAGCTGCGAGAGGCAAGGAAGGATCCTAAAAGCTTCAGAGAAAGCCTGGCCCTGCCAACTCTTTGATTTTGAACTTCTAGCCTCCAGTACTCTGAGACAATAAATGTCTGTTGTTTTAAGCCACCCAGTATGTGGTACTTTGTTGCAATAGCTCTAGGAAACTAATAACGATACATATGCCTGGTTTTCAATATTCTGGGAGCTAGCAGGGAAAGGGAGCTAGAGGTTTCCCCCATTCAGTATCTAAACTTTCATTTATTCCCCCTATTCTCATTTTTATGCCACTTTATGCCACCTCTCATTATGCCACCCTGCCCTCAGCTCTGCCTCAGATGCTCATTAGTCTCATTTTTCTAGTGGTTACACCTCCAATCTGAGATTGTAGTGGAAGAAGGATGGCTTTCTGGTGGTACCAGGATGGGGATGTCAACTCATGTCCTGAACTGGTGTTTTAACTGCTTCTTATACATATTATCAACCAGTCCGTCTACTCTCTCATCCTACTTTCAAAATACCTCTGAGTTCAAGTCTTTTGTGGGGGTTTTGCCCTTTAAATTGGCGTGCTTCTTTTTAATTCTGATCTTCTTACCTTATAATGGGAAGGGAGGTAAATTTTTAACTTCTTCAGTGCTAAGTCAGTTTTCATTCCTTCATTTCCTTTTTGCTGCTAGTATTCTGTCCTTTATTCTTATGGGTTTATCCATTTTTTAAAAATTCATCTATGATTATTTTGGTGAGGATTCAGGAAGGAGCAGAGAAATGGATGTGCTCTATCAACCATTTGTAGCTAGAAATCCAATCATATAACTTTTTGTAAGATCTAGTTCTCAGATAAGTAGGAACAAAAGAGAACTTGCTCGACTTGTTAAACAGCATCTTCAAAAAAGTTATTTTATGGCCAATATAATAATAATTATATATATATGTATATATATATATAGGCAATATAGTATTTAACAGCAAAAGATCGAATGCTTTCCCCTTAAGATCAGGAACAAAACAAGTATGTTCACTCTTTTTTTTTTTTTTTTGAGACAGAGTCTTGCTTTGTTGCCCAGGCTAGAGTGAGTGCCGTGGCGTAGCTCACAGCAACCTCAGACTCCTGGGCTCAAGCGATCCTCCTGCCTCAGCCTCCCGAGTAGCTGGGACTACAGGCATGCGCCACTATGCCCGGCTAATTTTTTTTATATATATATATTAGTTGGCCAATTAATTTCTTTCTATTTTTATAGTAGAGACGGGGTCTCGCTCAGGCTGGTTTTGAACTCCTGACCTTGAGCAATCCGCCCGCCTCGGCCTCCCAGAGTGTTAGGATTACAGGCGTGAGCCACCGCGCCCGGCCAAGTATGTTCACTCTTACCACTTCTATTTAACATTGCACTAGAGGCTCTAGCCAGTGCAATCTGGCAAGGGAAAAAATGAAAACACTCCCAGATTAGAAAGGAAGAAGTAAAACTGTCTTTATTTGTAGGTGATATGATCGTCTATGAAGAAAATCCAATAGGGTAAACCAAAAAGCTTCTAGAATTTATAAGTTAAGCAAGTTTGCATTATTTAAGATTAATTTATAAAAATCAATTTTATTTCCATATACTATCAAGAAATAATATTAAATTGAAAATTTTAAGAAACGCCATAAGTTAAAATAGCAAAACAAAATGAAACACTTAGGAATAAATATGACTAAGTATGTAAAAGACCTGTGCGCTGGAAGTTACAAAACATGGTTGAGAGAAAATTTTAAAGGTCTAAATAAATGAAGTGATATACCCTGTTCATGGGTTGGAAAACTCATGTTTAGGTGTCAATTCTCCCCAAATTGATCTATAGAGTAGATGCAACCCCAACTAAAATCCCAGCAGGCTCTTTGTACTTAAATTGACCAGCTGATTCTAAAATTCAGATGAGAATGCAAAGGTCCTATAAAAGCTAAAATAACCTTAAGAAAGAAGAACAAACCTGGAGGACTAATGCCTAATTTTAAAATTAATAAACCTATAGAAATCAAGACAGGGTGGTCCTGGTACAGGGACAAATAGAGCAATGTAATAGAATGGAGAGAAGAGAAACAGATCCACATATACATTGATTAGGAAAATTAAAATTAAAATCAGCACGAGAGACCACTGCATACCTATTAAAATGGATAAAATTAAAAAGACTGACTATTCCAACTGTTGGCAAGAATGTAGAGGAACAGGGACTGTTCTACACTGCTGGTGAGAACATTAAGTGCAATAATCAGTTTGGAAGCCAGCTTGGAGATTTCTTAAAAATTATACATATACTTATCACATGATCCTACCATTTCAATGCCAAGTAGTTATTCAAGGAAAATGAAAGCATACATGCATACAAAGACTTTTACAAAAATGTACATGGGAACTTTATGTTATAGCCCCAAACCGGAAATAGTGCAAATGTCTATTGACATGTAACAGATAAACAGAGTGTGGTTTATCCATACGATGAAATACTACTTCACAATAAAAAGGAATGGACTATTAACACCTTCCACAATAATGATAAATCTAAAATAGTTATGCTGAGTTAAAGAAGCCAAACATAAAAGGTTACATACTGCATGATTTCATTCTTATAAAATACTAGGATGAAAACTAATGTATAGTGACCAGAATGCAGATACACACACACATGCATACACTTACAAAACTGCACACTTTAAATGTGTATAGTTTATTGTATGTCAAGTATACCTCGATAAAGCTGTCAAAACTTCAGCCATAGTTATTTTGACAGGGTTTCAGAATGCAGCAGAGAAATAGATGTGGTTCATCTACCATGTTTAACTAAAAATCCAGTCACATAACTTTTTAAAGAATTCTGTTCTCGTTTCAAAAACCACTATTTTTTTTTTCCTTTTGCTTGCTCTCTTTCTCTCTATCACTCATTAATAGTTCCATTCATTTATGTTCCATCTTGTTCTCCAACCCAGCTAAATTCTGGGTTGGGTACTAGGGATGGGTTCCAATGCTACAAATTACCAAAGGTAGTTGGAATGTTATTGCCTAAGGATTAATTCCTAAATTGACTCAGGTACAGATCTGACCCTGAAGAAAGAGAATAGAGTAAGCAATCTTTCAGGTTTTTTTCCTTTTCTTTTTGATAAATTCATTAAATCGTCATATTATTGATTACTCTTAAAATGATTAATATTAAAATGAAGGAGGCAGGTAAATTAGATAGTGGGTCTTGACATTTGCAGTTTCATATATACCCCACTCCCATCCCTTATCACAGTCTTAGTAATACCTGAAACAGACCTTGACTCTGTAAGTTCCCGGGATGGGTGGAGTGAGCATGAATGATGTGCACAGGTAAGGTATGCCCAGGACATGTGTGCACATGTCGGAGGCACACCTATACCATGATTGGTGGATCTATATTGGAATTCTTTTCCTCAGAACTGCTTTAATCATGCATTACTTCTTTTAATAAAAGGAGACTCTGGTTTTCCCAGTTATATTTTACTTATAACCCCAATAGGCAAATAATATTTTTAATTTAGAATGTTTTTGTTTTCACTGTGAATAGGAGAGTCCCAAAGTGATCAGGAATTTTTCTTGAGTGTCATTCAGAAACAGACACCCCCAGATTGCAAAGATATTTAAAAAGAAATCAGAAGCCTCTGGGAATAGTACCTTACAAATGAGGTAAAGCACTTCACTAAATTGCCAAAGGAATCAGGAAGAAAAAGGGAAGAAAACTGGGGAGAATGAGTCCCTTGAGAGTAGTGGTTATGTTCTATTACCTCTGTATTCACATTGCCAAGAACAGTGGGTAGACAGCTGTTGGACATCTGGGTGTGATTTGCATTCCTTTCCTCTTACTCTGGTACCAGGACACCTCTTTCCTGAGGGGGAACCATTTCATGTGGTTCTGGTGAGGCTCTCAATGTTCACTCGCCCACAGGTGACCAGGCCTGGCCATTCATTTCCCCAGGAAGAGTGACTGGTTCAGACATAGGCATGTGAACCAAGCTGGAGCAATCAGAGTACTCTCCAGGGCTTTTCCTGCTTGTTTGTTGGAAAGAGACTCTTCTGAGATACTGACATAGCCTCTGACTATAGGAGAAAAACATGAGATCCGGAAGACTGTGTTTGAGCCCCCAAATCCAACTGTGGTTGAAGGGTAACCACAACCCTTTTCTATTTGAGCCAACTTGAGTTGAGTTTTTGTCACTTGCAACCAAAAGAATTCTGACTAATGCAATTGTAATGATTTAATGATACCCTTTAATTATGCCCTTTAAAATACGACTTTAAAAATAAATATGAAGGTCAGCTGTCTTCCAACTCAAATGAAAACAAAATATGAGAAAATCTTGAGAGGATACAGTTTGCAAGTAGGAACAATTTTAAAATTGTTAACATCTCTGAGACAATGAATAGAGGTAGTAAGGGAGTCTAAAACATTCTTTGTAGAATTTTTTGAAACTATCTCTCATCAAAAGTTATTTAGCTACCTAGAACTGAAGAACAAGTCGTATCATATGAACTCTGTGAATGCTGCTATAGCCTATATAAGTTTCATGAAACTTAAGAATAAAATGAAGCTATGTTGTCTTTAGTATTCTAAGTACAATGACTTTGAGCTCCCACCTGTCCACTAAAGTACCTAATCTCTGACCATACGTGCCCTTTCTTTTCCCAGAGTTCCCCAAGGATTGTCTCACATGCTGGGGACAAAATTACTTTCACCCTTCTGCTCCTACTTTTCATCGGCTTCCTCAGCTGTCTGGGTTCTCCAAGAGGAGTTCATAGCCAAGGAGCAATGCTTTCTCCTGAACACCCTACTACTTCCCTGGGCTATCAGAGGTGTATGGGTTCTCATGTCAAGGTGGGGAGAATGCCCTTCCCATAAGTGCATACTGCATATTGTCATCTGGGTCCTAAAGTAGCACTAAAGTCTCATGAAGTTGGTCATGAAAACAGGTTGAGCCATATGCTCAAACATGGTCATACGCACACATGTATAATACACACTGCTTTTTTAGGCAGAGAATGCAACCATTTCTCTTTCACATCTCCATTTCGAAAGAAGCTCTTTGGTTTACTTTTTTAAAATGGGACTGGCAATAATTTATCACTTTCTTCTTTATAATTTTCTATATTCTTTGGATTTTTATTATTATTTTTTTTGGTGTTGACATTTTACCAGTTTAAGTGAAGTATAGAAACCTTACCTCCCTTAAACTCCCTTTACCCACCCCCACTTATAATATAATTGTCTTAAATGTTTCCTCTACATATATTGAGACTCACATCAGACAATGGTATAATTTTTCTTCAACAATCAAACATAATTTAGTAAACTCAAGTAGAGAAGTCTATTTGTACTTATCTATATTTTTAATCTTTCCATTGTTTTTCCTTGCTGATGTTTCACAATTCCTCCTTTTATAATTTTTTTCTGTTTAAAGAATTCCTTCAGCCATTCTTTTGGTCCATTGATAACAGATATTTTTAGTTTTTTTTTAAATATGAGAATGTCTTGATTTCTCCTTCATTCCTGAAGAATCATTTTGCTGTATATAGAATTCTGGGTTCACAATCCTTTTCATTAAACACTTCCAAAATCTTGTGCCACTTCCTTTTGGCCTGCATGGTTTGGGACGAAAAATCTACCATTTGAATTGTTTTTCCCTTACAGGTAAGTCATCATTTCTCTCACTGTTTTCAAGATTTTTTTCTCCGTCTTTACCTTTCAGAAGTTTAATTATGATGTGTTTGGTTGTATTTCTTTGGGTTTTTCCTGTTTGGGGCTCAATTAATTTCTTGAATTTGTAGGTTTATGTCTTATGCCAAATTTAGGAAAATTTTAGCCATTGTTTTGTTGAATACTTGTTCAGTCTCACCTTCATTCTCTGCTCTAATAACACAAATGATAGGCTTTTGTTATGGTTCCACAGGTCCTGAGGTTCCGTTCATTTTTTCCTTCAGTCTATTTTCTTTATGTTGTTCAAATTGGTTAAATTTTATTGATCTAACTTCAAATTCACTGACCAATTCTTTTGTTCTCTCCAGTCTGCTATTGAGCTTATCCAGTGAGTTTTTAATATTTTATTGTATTGTTCAGTTTTAAGATTTTCATTTGGCTCTTCTTTATGTCTTCTATTTCTTTGCCAAAACTTTCTATTTTTTTTGTTTGTTTCCAGAATGTTCAAAATTTCTCATCGAGTCCTTTTATAATGAATGCTTTAAAATCCTTGTCGATGTCTGTGTCATCTCGGTGTTGCCATCTGTGGATTGTCTTTTCTCATTCTAGTTAAGATCTTCCTGATTCTTGGCATGATGAATGATTTTTAAAAATCGAATCCTGGACATTTTCATTATTATATTATGTGACTTTGGATCTTATTTAAATCTTTGGCTTTAGCAGGTTTTCTCTGACACTGGAGGGAGGTTGCTGCTGCCTCGTTGCTGCCAGCTGGGAGTGAATGTTCAACCTCTTCACGTGGCCTCCACTGAAAACGTGGAGAATAGAGAGGATTGTTACTGCAAGGTGAAAGTCCTGGCTCCTCATTTGATCTTCTCTGACACCACCCCATAGTTGGCGGAGGCAAGCAGGAAGAAGGCTGCATGCCAGCTGGGGAAGGGTAGAAGTCTAGGCTCTCTACTCAGCCTCTAGGTTGCTGACAGGGGTGGGGATGTGGGCCTCCATTTTTTGTGTGGTATTTGGGTAGAGTAGGGAGATTATCACCTAAAAGTTTTCTCTCTTGCTAGGCTGCTCCTTTCCTGTCCTTGAAAATAAAGAATAGGCTTTTCTTGGACTTTTGTTTTCTCTTTTGTCTACGATTCTTGGCATTTCTGGGTTGCCAGTTTCTTCATTACCCAGTTAAGGATATGAGGGGAAAAGAAAATCCAGGAAAAACAGTGCATGTCATTCCTTGGGTCCTGAGGTCTTTAGTCATTCTGTGGAGCCATTCTGCTCCACCTTTCAGAGTCATATTTGTTTTATACATAATGTTCATGGGTTTTAGCTGTCCTTAGAGGGAGGAATAACAAGTGTGTCTATTTCATCTTATCCAAAACCAGAAGTCTCTTTAGTTTAGTTTTGCATACTTAAAAGACTCAATTGTGAGTCACATTGCTTATATTTGAATATCAATGGTGCCATCTGGGAAAATTCTTTAAGTTTCTGTTTTCTTATCTGTGAAATGGTGATTATATTAGCACTTGCCTCATGGGGTTGTAGTGATGATTAAATGAATGCTCAGCCCAGTGGCTGGCACATTGTAAGTGCTCATTAAAGCACTGAGTTATTATTATCTATAACACAGGATAACTTAGATACCTGGTGGACAGATTATGTACACCCATGAGTTAACAGGCTATAGCTTTTTCTTTCAAGGTTTTGTGCTATCTAATATATTCCAGAAGAAAATGTCTCCAGTCCACTCCCGAATAAGCCACACTTTAAGCCAACCTTTCCTGTTGGCTTGCCACCCGATGGTCTCAATCCTCAGCACCAAAGCAGGCCCTTTCCCGGTGGTCACCATTGCCCATGTCACAGTTGCTCCATGCAAGTTGTAACCCTCCACTGCTTCAGATGTTCACAGAGGTCTCGCGCCTCAGTTTTCCCCAAAGCACCTCATATATTAGGCTTACCAAAAGTTTAAGCATCATATAACAGTATATAGCATTAGCACAGAAAGAAGTGGAATTTTAAAATTATATATCGATCGTCATTACTCCTAAATCAGCCATACTACAAAGTTTTGGTGTTTTGTGTCAACTGATGCTCTTGAGAGCATTTGTCCAAACAGTACATCTCTTACAGCCTATAAAGCGAGAGACAGAAATTACAGCTATAATGTTTAAAACGGCAATATTTTTTCTTGTCCCTATAACACTAGGAACTGTCTACAATATGGGAGTATCAAAAACATCCTTAAAAACGTGTTTTCTTTCTGTGTCTTTCCACCACGGATTCAAATATCTTAATGTGCACAAGAAATAGTCACAAAATGTGGTGAATGTAACAGGCCACATTAAAAAAAAATCAATAAATTTTTAAAAATGGGGATATCATAGGCGGCATTAGTCTTTGGCGATATTATTTTATACCTGCTGCAATTAAATTGGGAATTATAATAACATATATAATTATATATGTTATTATATGTTATATAATAACATATTATATGTTATATAATAACATATATTATATGTTATATAATAACATATATAACATATATAATATATAATAACAAAGCTATATCGACAAATCATAAGCAGTTTTTGGGTCAAAAGGAAATTGAAATGGGAAAACACATAGTAGAACATCAGAGATACATGCAAAGCAGTGCCTGGAGGAAAACACAAAGCCCTAAATACTTACATTAATAATAATAATGATATTAATAATAAAGCAAGACTGATGATAAGAAGAAGTAAATGTTCAAATCGGGAAATTAGAAAAAGAAGAAGAAAATAAGACTAGTGAAATAAAAATAACTGAATTAATAAGGATAAATGCAGAAATTTAAAACTTTGAAAATCTTACATATCTAATAAATAAATCTAAAATTTAATTCTTCAAAAATAAAACAAAATAAACAAACTATCGTTTAGTTTCTTAATTTAATTAAGGAGAAAATAATGAAATCATAAACACACAAAATAAATATTTATATGGGGGAGTTAAATATAGATATAGGAGAAATTAAAAGATTCAGAACAGACTATCTTGTATAACACTATAAAAATAAATTTGATAACCTGGATCAAATGAGGGATTACCAAAACTGACCTCAGAAGGGATAAAAAATACAAATAGACTGACTACGATAGAGAAAGTAGGGGGAAATATTAAAGAGCTCCTCCCCAAAAAGTATCCTGGCACAGGCATTTTCACTAAAGACTTTTACCAAGACTTTAAGAAATCATGACTCCATGCTTCTGTGTTCTAAAGCATGGAGGGAAAAAGACTTCTAGTATTTTAATTAAGTGAATATAACTGCAAAGGTAATACCAAAAAATAAAACTACTGTTTAGCTTCACTTGTAAATATTTATATAAAAATCCTAAATAACATATTAGCAAGCAGAATTAAAGAATACGTTAAAAGAGTAATGCAACTCGGATTAAGTGACATTTACTCCAGGAATGCAAAGATTATTCAATAATTCACCATTTACTAGAGAAAAAGTAGAAAAATCATATAATCTCCACATATGCTGAAAATCATTTGGTGATGTTCAATCCATTTTTGTTAATAACTATTAATAAAATGAGAATAAAAAGATGGACTATTCAATAAATGATACTGAGATAAATGGCTATTCTATAATATGAAGAATTAGATTTATACTTTACACTTTATACTGAAACAAATTATAAATGCATTAGATTAAATCTAAGAAAAAGGTAAAAGTCACTGGAGAAAGGATGCCAGATAAACAGTGCTGGAAAAATTGGAGAGCCACATACAGAAGAATGAAACTGGATCCCTATCTCTCACCATACACAAAAATTAACTCGAGAAGGATTAAAGACATAAATGTAAGACTTGTCACAATGAAAATTCTAGATGAAAACTTCAGAAAAACTCTTTTGGATATTGGCCTATGTGACAAATTTATGCCTAAGACCCAAAAAGCAAATACAACAAAATCAAAAATAATAAATACGACTCAATTAAGCTAAAAACTTCCTGCACAGCAAAAGAAATAACCAACACAGTAAACAGAAAACCTACAGAATGGAAGAAAATATTCAGAAACTATATGTCTAACAAAGGACTAATATCAGGATCTACAAGGAACTCAAACAAATCAGCAAGAAAAAACAAATAACCCCATTGAAAAGTGGAGAAAAGACATGAACAGACATTTTTCAAAAGAAGATTGACAAATGACCAAAAAACATATAAAAAAATGCTCAACATCACTAATTAAAACCACAATGAGATACCACCTTACCCCTGTCAGAATGGCCATTACTAAAGGCAAAACAATAGATGTTGGCTGGGTGCGGTGGCTCATATCTGTAACCCTAGCACTCAGGGAGGCCAAGGCAGGCAGATTGTTTGAGCACAGGAGTTCGAGACCAGCCTGAGCAGGAGCAAGACCTTATCTCTACTAAAAATAGAAAGAAATTACTTAGAGGGCAAAAAATATATAGAAAAAATTAGCCGGGCATGGTGGCACATGCCTGTAGTCCCAACTACTCGGGAGGCTGAGGCAGGAGGATCTCTTGAGCCCAGGAGTTTGAGGTTGCTGTGAGTTAGGCTGATGTCACTGCACTCTAGCCCGGGCAAAAAAGTGAGATTCTGTCTCACAAAAAAAAAAGAAAAAAAAACACCACACAATATAGATGTTGTTGTGGATGTGGTGTAAAAGGAACGCTTATATACTGTTGATGAGAATGTAAATTAGTATTATACAACCTCTATAGAAAACAGTGTGAAGATTCCTCCAATAACTAAAAGTAGATCTACCATTTGATCCAGCAACCCCACTACTGGCTATCTACCCAAAGGGAAAGAAGTAATTATATCAAAAAGACACATGCACTTGTATGTTTATTGCAGCACAATTCACAATTGCAAATATATAGAATCAACCTAAGTGTCCATCAACTGATGGGTGGATAAAGAAAATGTGGTGTGTGTGCACGTGCGTGCATGTGTGTGTGGGTATACACACACACACATGCATGCACACACCACCAAATACTACTCAGCCATCAAAAAGAATGAAATGTCTTTTTCCCCAACTTGGATGGAACTGGAGACCCTTATCATAAGTGAACTATCTAAGGAATGGAAAACCAAATACTGCATGTTCTCACTTGTAAGAACGAACTAAGTGATAGACATACATGGTTATATAGAGTAGTATAACAGACTTTGGAGACTGGGGGTGGGGGAGGTTGGAAGGAGGATGAGGGAATCAAAAATTACCTATTGGGTACAATGTATATTATTCAGGTGACAGATACACTAAAAGCTCTGACTTCACCACTGTGCAATTCATCCAAATATCAAAAAACTACTTTTATGCCCTAAATCTATTGAATTTTTTTTTCAAAAAGAATGGTGTATCCAACAAAACTATCCTTCAATATAAGGGATATAAGCCACAAAAAGGAATTAACTTATAAAAAGGCTATGACATGGATAAAAACCAAAAAAGTTATGCTAAGTGAAAGAAACTTGAAACAGAAGGTCATATATTGCATAATATAATTCCATTACATAAAATATCCAGAATAGATAAATCCATAGAGACAGAAGTAGAATGGTGGTTTCCAGGCAGGGAGAATGAGAATAATCTGCTATTATAATGTGTAAGAGGGTTTTTTTTGTTTGTTTTTGTTTTTACAATAATTAAGCCAAATTTATTTCACTCCCTTTTTAAAGGTAACTCCTAAATGGGAGATATACAATGCACCAGGACAACTCCTTTCTACTGCATGGCATCTTTCGTCCAGGGAACTAAGGATTCTGTGCTTCTCTTCTCTTGCCTCAAAGAGGCAACTTTTGATTACAGAGATTTGCAAGGTGCTTATTGTCCTCAGGATGTTTTATCACTTAAATGCCCAAATTTTTTCACTGACCCAGGCACACACTCTGTGTGAACAGCTTTAATACCACCCTCAACGTGGGGTAAGGTTAGCTGTTAGTAGCAGTTTTAAGCAGATGCTTCCTAAGAATATTCTTTAAATAGCAGACGGTGGGGAAGATAGTAAGGAAAAACAAGCTAATTTAGCAGTTTGGCTCACAGTAACTTCCCCCACAAGACTTTCCTTTTTAAAGAATATTGTTTTAATGCCCACCTCCTGGCAATATCCAACTAATATCCAGCTCATTGATTAATCTGGAGGGTGGGAGGAGGGACAAGCAGCAAGGTTATCTTCTTAGTAAACAAAAAACACCCATGATCCTCTTCTCAGAGTACACCAGCTACAGCAAGTCATTTGACCAACAGGAGGACATTAGCATTTCTGCATGGATGAAAGGCCAGGCTTCTGTAGGCACACAGAATGACTGCAGAAGCAGCACAGCGCGGGGCAAAGCAAAGTCACTAAACTAAGCGCTTATGGTTCAAGAGGCTGGTTTCAACATGCAATGCATTTTTTTAATGACCTTCAACATAATAAATGCCTTTCTAACAATTCAATGAAAGTACCACTATTTTTAAATAACTTTCTTGGTTTGTTTTACATTTAACTTAGAAACACATATTTAAAAGAGTTTTTCATCAATCTTAGATACTTTTCAGGCTGATTAGGGATAAACTATACCACAATCAAATTTTTACTCACCCTTTTACTTTTTTATTTATGTACACATTCTACCTACTCCCTTTTACCACCATCTACCACAAGAAAAATGAGACTGATCTTTTTAATTGTGGTTTTAACGAAAGACCTGGGTTCCAATCCTGGCTCTGCATTTACTGGTGTTATGAGTACAGTCACTCATTCAGTTTTCTCAACCAAAAAATCATAACCTTGCAAGACTGAGAATTAGAGATACTATGTAAAGTTCCTAGTACCAAGGGTACAAAGTCATCATCAGCACTATCAGCCTCATGCAAAAAAATACCTAAAATTCAAAACTGGCAAAAGAATACGTATGCAATAAATATCCAAAAATTATTTTTTAAAACAGATACACAAGTCAATCTTGTAAGATTCTGAAAACCCTGTCACCTGCTTTATTTCTAGAGAAGGGTAAAGAGAGAAGATAAAATATTCACTTGAATTTGAGGGGCAGCTAAATTGGAAGCAACAGTAGTAACTATTTTAGGCCTCTAAAGTTCCTCTGATCCATAAAAGAATGCTGAAACTTCCTTGTTTGCAGATTTAAGAGTTTAATTTTTCCCTAGAGCAAGATCAACCATTTTCGCTGGGATAAAAGAATAAAGAACAAACTCAATAGCACCAAATGGGGTTTTAACACAGAAAACAGGGCCACTCCTTTCAAATGCAAATTTTACATTAAAATATGTTTATAAATCATAGTTGTTTTTCTTCTTGATTCAACACTTCTCCCTCCCCTAACAGGAGCCCCAGCAACCTGAGCATGTACATTACTAATCAGATATACAATCCAGCTGCCCCTTTCGAACTGGAATCTGATTACTAATGGACTAGACTCAGGGCTGCCCCCAAGGGATGGGAAGCAGTAACTATGCCCTCAGGGAGAATGGATACTGAGGATGCCACCAGTCAAAGAGTCGAACACTGGCCGGGCGCGGTGGCTCAAGCCTGTAATCCTAGCTCTCTGGGAGGCCGAGGTGGGCGGATCCTTTGAGCTCAGGAGTTCGAGACCAGCCTGAGCAAGAGCGAGACCCCATCTACTATAAATAGAAAGAAATTAATTGGCCAACTAATATATATAGAAAAAATTAGCCGGGCATGGTGGCACATGCCTGTAGTCCCAGCTACTCGGGAGGCTGAGGCAGCAGGATTGCTTGAGCCCAGGAGTTTGAGGTTGCTGTGAGCTAGGCTGACGCCATGGCACTCACTCTAGCCTGGGCAATAAAGTGAGACTCTGTCTCAAAAAAAAAAAAGAGTCGAACACTGTGCACTGGGTCCAAGATGACTTGTACACCCTGTTCACTGCGCAGTTTCCGACCACCATGGACAGGAGAATCTTGGAACACCAGTCTCACTCGATGATGCCGCATGTCCGTGCTCACCTTGATCGTAAGCAAGGTAAATATCATTCCCATGACAATTGGAATAAAGATGAAATTGAGGGTGGTGACCTGCAGTAGGCAGCGGTCCTGATCTGGGTTGGTATGAACATCTTCATACTGAATGGGAGGCTGTAATCCTCCCATACAACTTGCTCTTTAACCTAAGGGACTGCTTTTTGAACTTGAAGTTGAATTCCCACATTGGTTCCTGTCTGTTCCCAACAATCTTTCTGCACCAGAAAAGTAAGCACTTGGAATTCTTTAATGTGCTGGGAGTGCTTTCTGGAATGGCTGGATTCTTGGAGACTCGAGCAGCAAATGGCTCATACACATGGTACAAAGATCGGATCCCACATGCCCGGAGACAGCGCAGCTTCTCCATCGATTCTGGTGGCAGGCGCAAAGGCAGAGAAGCATCCAGCGTGTAGTGCCTTCGGTACAACCTGGTCCGAAAGGCAGCAGTGCCAGTGGCAGTCCAGGCATTCTTACAAATCAGGGAAAAATTCACAGCGTCCTCAGGACGGATGTAGGAGGCCAGCAAAAGCCAAATGTCCATGGGATACTCTTCTCCTCCAGCTCCGTCCAGGTCTTCTCTGTGCCTTCTGCTTTTCTTTTTTCTGGAGACGGCTCTCTCGTGGATGCTTTCCTCCTGGGCATCCGTCTCATCACTGCTGTCGATGATGGCACAGGGGCTCGCCAGCCCCAGAAAGAGCTTCCTCTGCGGGAACCTGGGAAGCTGCCAAGCCACCAAAGAGATTTTACTTCCTGCTGCACAGCGTTGGCGACGGCTTTCCTGACTCGTCCAGACCCCACGACTGCCGGATCCGAGTTGGCATAATCCGGAGCGGGCGTCGTGGGCCCGGAATTTGAGTCGCTTTCCTCTCTTGGGCGTGGCGACCGCGGCGGGGCGAGGCCGGTCTAGCGGGCCGGGACCCCGGGCCCTGTCTCGGGCCGGTGAGCCTGCCCCGGGGGCCGCAGGCCGGCGCCGCCCGGCTCCGCGGCCACCCCTCGCCCGTGTACGAGGTTGTGAGTGATGCAGATGTTTTGGAACTACACAGAGGTGGTAGTTGCACGATATTGAGAATGTACTTAATGCCACTGAATTGTTTGCTTTATTTTTTTATTTTTATTTTTTAAATTATTATTATTATTATTTTGAGACAGAGTCTCGCTTTGTTGCCCAGGCTAG
Source organism: Mirza zaza (assembly GCA_008750895.1). NCBI lineage: Eukaryota > Metazoa > Chordata > Mammalia > Primates > Cheirogaleidae > Mirza > Mirza zaza. The sequence goes on from VSMD01043998.1 coordinate 77,361, forward strand.
AGTGAGTGCTGTGGCGTCAGCCTAGCTCACAGCAACCTCAAACTCCTGGGCTCAAGCAATCCTGCTGCCTCAGCCTCCCGAGTAGCTGGGACTACAGGCATGCGCCACCATTCCCGGCTAATTTATTTTTCTATATATATACTAGTTGGCCAATTAATTTATTTCTATTTATAGTAGACACGGGGTCTCGCTCTTGCTCAGGCTGGTTTTGAACTCCTGACCTCGAGCGATCCGCCCGCCTCGGCCTCCCAGAGTGCTAGGATTACAGGCGGGAGCCACCGCGCCCGGCCTTGTTTGCTTTAAAGTAGTTAATTTATGTTATGTGAATTTCACCTCAATAAATTAATTTTTTTATAAAAGGTAAAATCATAAAAGTATCAGAAGAAAATATATGAGAATTTCCAAAATAATCTCGTACCAGGGAAGGACTTGCTAAATGCCACAGAAAAGTCAAGAAGCTGTATAAGATTTATATATTCACTACCTAAAACCAAAAAAGATTTGAAATTTCATAAGCAAAGTAGGAGGACAAATGATAAACTTGGAAAAATATTTGTAACACATCACAGAAGGTTAATTTTCCTAATACATAGATTATATAAATTAATAATTATATAAATTTATTATAAACAATCAAAGCCCGATATAAAATGGCAAGAGACATAATAGACTGCACAGAAAAGGAAATACAATTGGCTCTTCAACATTTAAATACATGCATAATCTCATCTATTAGAAGAGATACCATTTTTTTACATGTCAGTTTGGCAAATATAAAAAGTTTGGTAACAGGTCACGTTGGTGAGGATTAAAGAAACAACCACTCCCGTATATTTTCAGTGGTGGTAAAAATTGATTTAACTTCTGTGGAAAGTACTTTAGCAACATCCATCAAAATACAAATTCATGTATCCTTTGACCAAACAATTCTACTAATTGTAGGAATTTATCCTACAAAAACATTCATAAAAGAGGCCAGGCGCAGTGGCTCACGCCTGTAATCCTAGCACTCTGAGAGGCTGAGGTGGGAGAATGACTTGAGGCCAGGATTTTGAGACCAGTCTGAGCATGAGCAAGACCCAGTTTCTACAAAAATAGAAAACATTAGCCAGGTGGGGCACATGCCTGTAGTCCCAGCTACTCAGGAGGCTGAGGCAGGAGGATCACTTAGAGCCCTGGAGATTGAGGTTGTAGTGAGCTATGATGATGCCACAGCATTTTAACCTGGGCAACAGAGCAAGATTCTGTCTCAAAAAAAAAAAAAAAAAATTTCATCATGTATGCCAAAATTTAAAACAGTGAAAGCCTTGGAAATCTTTAGCAAGGCTCCAGTTTGAGACTACACATTGGTCAATTTTTCCACCAGTGTTAAAACAGATTATGTTTCTTTGGACCAGCACCACGTGAAATAGTTGGCTTGCATTTAGGTGACCTTCTGTTTGAAAAATCCACAACTTTAAGCACTGGGCTTGTATTCATTGATCATAGTCCCCAGAATACTGAGAGGAACTGAAGGAAGAGCAGATTTTTATCTCCCATCTCAGGCTTACTCCAAAATGGACTGGGAATTGAGCATGCTATTTGTCTCTATCATTTATTTTTCCATGTCAAATTACATAGTTATGAATGTTGTATGCTATGCAGAAAAAGTTATCCAAAAATCGGACAAAAGGCAAAAAACAAAACAAAGTAATTAAGTAACATTTAAACATTATACTACAACATTTACTAATAGACCCACTCGAGGGTGATATCACTCAGAAAAATGTAACTTTGTTTGGTTAACAATAGATTAAGACCTAGATGTCTTAAAACTCGGTAGAGTTAGATGTTAACTTGTAAAAACAGGTAAGGCATGATTTTTTTTTTCCCCCTTGTCTGGTAGCGAAGTTAACCCAAAGGTTATGGTTTATTGCTCCGTAGGATATAAGCCAGTATCATATCTAACTTAATCTGATTTCAGGCTTTCCTTTTCCCACTGACACATAAATCCTAGTTTCTCATATCCTTATCAAACTATTTTCTTTTTCTTCTGGCTCTTTTGTTAATGAGTTAAATAAAACTTTGACATGTGTTCACTATATGAGAATAACACTTTTAGCAATTTGAGAAAATATGGTTTTTCAGTGTATATTAACATATTGTAACTATATGTGGTTAAATGTTCATACAGTGTGTCTTGTTAGAGCAAAATGCATTGGACGACAGTGAATACCCGTGGAATAAAACAAATCATATTCATTGCACAATATCTTCTCTCTTGAAGGCAGGATGATATGAGTTTAAATCTGAGTTTGTGACTATTAGCCTAGCTGCTAAAGTACTTGACATACTGACATAGGCAGTGTTCTGAAAAATGGCTATAATGGGAAGGAGAATAAAAATAAAAAGTATTCATATATTTTCACTGACGCATTTTTTTTCCCCAAGTTCCCTTGATAGACCCCTGGGGCTAGGGTTGCCAAATTTAGCAAATAAAAATAGAGGATATCTAATTACATTTGAATTTCAGATAAACAATTTTTAGTGTAAGTATGTCCCAAATATTTCGAGTATTTTATGTGACAACCCTACCCCTACCTGGGGCATCTCAAAGTCCACATGGGGTTGTAGGAGGCAGGTGAGGGAAGCAAGGTATTTGCCAGAAGTGACAGAAAAATGCAAAGGGTCATAGGCAGAATTTGAGTCCTGTGCTGAGGATTACGAAAGGCCAAAGCCTGGGCAGTAGAATCCTGTCGTCAATTCCAAGGACTGCACTGAGGGCCAGAGTGAAAGCTGAAGTCTTGAATCGAGAGGTGGGTGCTACTGGAAGAGGGCAGACAAGTGGAGCCAGGAATGGGGGGCCAGTCCAGAGAATTCACAGAGCTACTTTGAAGGTTAATGTGTTAAAGTGGGTTTTTATTGCCCAAGGACTCCAGAGAGTCCATCCAGATGAATGAGTTGACTAGATATATTAAAGACTCAGAGTCAAAGAGGGCATGTATTTTTTATTGTGGTGAAATATACATAACATTTTACCATTTTAACAATTTTTAAGTGTAGCATTCAGACCACATGGAGCATAGACAAACCACGCAAGCTGAGGCGATTCTAGACCAGCCAGCTCCCAGCTGACCTAGAACGTGACCACAGATATGACTGGAAACCCAGCTGAGAATCTGTGAAGCCTGGCCCAAATCAACAGAACTTCCCATTCTTTTCAGGCTCAGAGCAACAAATTTTTAAAAAACAGTTGTTATTTTAAGCCACTTAATTATGGAGTGGCTTTTATTGTATAGCAATAAATAACTGTTATATAGGCAAATTTAAAAAAAAATAAGATGTCTACAAAAATATATCCTCTTTATGGATGGACAAAATGCGGTTTGTCTATGTTCCATGTGGTCTTTCATTCTTGAGAGACTTGCAACTAGCGCAATGCCACTCTTGCCTCATTCTTTTTGGTCAGAGTAAGTCACAAGGTCAGCCTGGATTCAAGGCATAAGAAATAGACTCTACTATTTGATAGGAAGTGCTGAAAAATAATAGCATCTGTCCATGTGATATAAGAAAGGGAATAAATTGAGGCCATTTCTACAGTCTACCACAATTTATTAAGCTAGAATAAAATTAATTAAAAAATTTGTTTTGTACTCCCCAAATTGATCTATAGATTGAATGCAATCCCTATCAAATTTCTTTTCTTTCTTTCTTTTTTTTTTTTTGCTACAGAGTCTCCCTCTGTTGCCTCAGCCAGAGTGCATGGTGTCAGCCTAGCTCACAGCAACCTCAAATTCCTGGGCTCGAGCAATCCTTCTGCCTCAGCCTCCCGAGTAGCTGGGACTACAGGCATGCACCACCATGCCCGGCTAATTTTTTTTTCTCATTTTTAGTCGCCCAGCTAATTTTTTCTATTTTTAGTGAAGATGGGGTCTCCTTCTTACTCAGAGCTGGTCTCTAACTCCTGACCTCAAGCAATCCTCCCGCCTCAGCCTCCCAGAGTGCTAGGATTACAGGCGCGAACCACCACATTTGGCCCCTATCAAAATTCTTACTGCTTTTTTTTTTTTTTTGTATAAATGGGCAAGCTGATTCTTAAATTCATATGAAGGCCTAGCGTGCAGGCTCACGACTAAAAATAAGAAAAAAAAATTAGCCAGGCATGATGGCAGATGCCTGTAGTCCCAGCTACTTGGGAGGCTGAGGCAGCAGTTTGAGGTTGCTGTCAGCTAGGCTGATGCCACGGCATTCTAGCCTGGCCAATAGAACAATATTCTGTCTCTAAATAAATAAATAAATAAATAAAATATATATGAAATTAAAGAAACCCTGAATAGACAAAACAATCTTCAAAAAGAAGAACTAGGAGGATTCACACTTCCCCATTTCAAAATTAGCTATAAAGTAACAGTAACCAAGACAGTATGATACTGGCATGAGGACAGAAAAATCAATGAAATAGAATTGAGAGTCCAGAAATACACCCATGTGTCCATGGTCAATTGATTTTCAATGAGGGTGCCAAGACCATTCAATGGGGGAAATAATAGTGTTTTCAACAATTGGTGCTGGGACAACTGGACATCCACATGCAAACGAATGAAGCTGGACCCCTACTTCACACCATAAATAAAAATTAACTTAAAATAAATCAAAGATCTAAATGTAAGAGTTAAAACTATGATACTATTAGAAGGAAGCATAGTAAATATTCATGACCTCAGATTTGGTGCAATGGATTCTTATATATGACATCAAATGCACAAGCAATAAAAGAAAAAAATAAATTGCACTTCATCAAAATTAAAAATTTCTATGCTTCAAATGACACTATCAAGAAAGTGAAAATACAACTCAGAGAACAGGAGAAGATACTAAATTATATATCTGATTAAGGATTTATATCTAGAATCTATAAAGAACTCTTATAACTCAATAATAAAGTGGGCAAAGGAAGTGAATAGATATCTCTCCAGAGAAGATAAACAGATGGTCAGTAAGCACATGAGAAGATGCTCAACCTAGTTAGTCATCAGAAAAGTGCAAATCAAAAACCAAGGTACGACTTCACACAGTACTAGGATGGCTATAATAAACATGTCAAATAACAAGTGTTGGCAACAAAAGCTAGTCACAAAAGATCACATATTGTATGATTCCATTTATATGAAATGTCTAGAAGAGACAAATCTATAGAGACCGGTGGTAGATTATTGGTTGCTTTGGGTTGAGGAGGAATAGAGGGAAAAGGAGGTGACAGCTAAAGGGTACAGTTTCTTTTGGGGATGATGAAAATGTTCTAAAATTGACTATGATGATGGTTGTACATATCTGTGAATATACTAAAAATCATTGAATTGGACACTTTAAATGTATGAAGTATATGATGTCAATTACACCTGAATAAATCTGTGACTTTTTTTTAAGGCTACGTATTCTATGATTCCTTTTTTATGAAATATCCAAATAGGCAAATCCATAGAGATAGAAAGTAGATTAGTGGTTGCCAGAGATCAGGAGAGGAGGAATCAAGAGTGACTGTTAAAGGGTGATTTAACGTTCCAGAATTAGAGAGCGATGATGGTTGCCCAGTATTATGAAGATACTAAAAAACATTTTAAAATGATAAATTTTATAGTATATGAATTTTATCTTAATAAAAATTGGAGCATGTTTCATTTGTTTGTTTTAGACACTGAAAAGACAAGTTGCACATACTTTTGTTTAAGATGAACCCATTATTTGATTCATTCATTAAATTTAAATAAAATATCTCTTAAAAATCAAAGTAAAAGTTCTCTAGTTTTTCTAGCATTTCATTGCTCTGACTTGTAATGACTATAATTCACATAATTATACATTCTTTAGATGACCAAGCATGCTTGCTTATGGGAAGAATAAGAAACTCAACCACTATTCTAGAGTCATGCTTTTTATTATTAATAATATAATTATATTAAATCTGAAACAGTTTCTAAAGCATATTTACTGGACATTAAAGTAGGCTTTAACAGATATAATTTTCAGAATTAATTATTTGGCCTAAATACCAACTTATTTTCTACATATATATTTAAAACAAGAACAAATTCTAGTCATTTCTGGTTTTGGAGTCCTTCCCTGGGTACATATGTGACAAAATTCTTTTTTATTTAGAACAAAATCAATATGGAGTGATTCGACACCAAATTGATCTTCAATTACAAGTCATAATTGAATTATCATAGTTATATTTTACAGCTAACATTACAGAGTGATGCATGGTGATAATATACTTCTAAATAATTATCAGATGTTACCAAAAAAATTATCCTCATTACTACTACAGAGGATCTCACTCTGTCGCCTAGACTGGAGTGCAGTGGCCCAATCATAGTTCTCTATAACCTTGAACTCCTGGGCTCAAGAGATACTCCTGCCTCAGCCTTCTAAGTAGCTAGGACTACAAGTGCATGCCACCACACCATGCTAATTTTTAAAATGTTTTGCAGAGACAGGATCTCACTATGTTGCCCAGGCTTGTCTTGAACTCCTGACTTCAAGCGATCTTTCTGCTTCAGCCTTCCCGAATGCTGGGATTACAGGCGTGAGCCGCTGTGCCTGGCCAAATTATTAATTTGTTACTCTTTCCTTAACTAAAATTTATTGTCTGAGAATCATGTCTATCGAAACTTACATTGCTGAATGTTTGATGGACTCCTATTGTTTTATAAACTTTAAAAAAGTATCATTGGTATTTAGGGCTTGGAAGTTTCTTAAAATTTTGAGTAAGAAATGAATTTGTTGAATTAAAAAATGATAATTTCTGGAATTCATAGAGTTGTAGAAAAATAGATATTGTCAATACTCTGTTGCTAAGGATATAAATTGGTACTTAATTTCAGGAAGCCAACTTGGTAATATGCATCAAGATTCTAGGCTGAGCACAGTGGCTCACACCTGTAATCTTAGCACTCTGGGAGGCCAAGGCAGAAGGATTGCTTGAGGCCAGGAGTTTAAGACCAGCCTGAGCAAGAGCAAGAACCCTGTGTCTACAAAAAATAGAAAAAAATTATCCACGCATGGTGGCATGTGCCTGTAATCTGAATGACAGAGACTCTGTCTCCAAAAAAAAAAAAAATTATGCAATTTTTGACTCAACAATTTCAATTTTAGAAATATATCCTAAGAAAATAATTGAACTAATGAGCAAAGTTCCATGTTCATTATCTCATAGGAACATATGAATTTCTATATTTAAAAGCTGTACTGTAAAAAGTACATTTGACATATTCATACAGGAACATACTCTGTGGCCACAATGATATTCATTTTTCATGGAAAGATGTCCAAAATATATTATTGGGGAAATAAGCAGGTTATTAAATAGTATTCATAACTAATCCGATTAAAATTATACACGGAGTTCATATTTTTCTATATTTTCTGAATTTTTCTAATGAGCATGTGTTACATTTACAATCATAAAAATCAAGAAAGCTATTTCCACCTTGGAGAAAAAGATGCCTTTGTTTACAATTATGAGTGGTTACGTCTCTCTGCCTTAACTTCTACTCGGCAGAATTGAAGTCCTGGAACCCCTCTGAACTTCCCACTACACCAATCCACAAGGAAGACAATGCAGGTATCTCTCTCCTCCCTTCTTGTATGGATCTCCCTGATGAGGAAAATCATAGATACCAGAACAAACTAGTATGAGATATTTTGGTTAGAAATGTCTTTAAGTACCCCTCAAATATTGTTGCGAATCTTGCTTCTGTAAGGCTAGTCTCTTTGAGTCTGGCCCTTTTCCCAGGCGCTACAAGGAAGCTAAGCTCCAGCCACCACACCAGGCCTACCACAGTGTGGCCCCAATTTTCCCTACCCCAACATCACTCCCTGCCAAAGTAGCCCAGCCCACTCTCTCACACTGGGAGGGTTCTGGTTTAAGTTTCCTCAAGGAGTTTTAGAAACAATGTTGGCCTCTCTGTTGAGGGAAGGAGTAGAGAATGCTGATATCAGGGGATTGTTAACTCTGTTTATTCATAGGGGTAGCTCAGTGGACCATCATTCTGGTTATAGTACAGTTGACCCTTGAGCAACTCAGGTTTGAACTGCACGGGGCCACTTATATCTGGATTTTTTCTTCTGCTTCTGCCACCCTGAAACAGCAAGACCAAGCCCTCCTTGTCATCCTCCTCCTCAGCCTGTTCAACATGAAGATGAGGAAGAAGACCTTTGTGATGATCCACTTCCACTTAATGAATACTAAATATATTTTCTCTTCCTTTTGATTTTCTTAATAACATTTTTCTCTAGTTTACTTTATCTTAAAAATACAGTATACAATATATAATATACAAAATATGCATTAATTGTTTACATTATCAGTAAGGTGATCAATGGTGGGATATTAGTAGTTTAGGTTTTGGGGAATCAAGTTAAATGTGGATTTTTGACTCTGCGGAGTAGGTACTGCTAACCAAGTGTTGCTCAAGGGGCAACTGAAATTCTATCACTTTTTGTGTGTTTCTGGACATGGGCACCCTCTTGTGGTTCATAGGATATATGCTATATAAGATATAGAAAATAATATATATATCTGCATTTTTGCAGTTACAAAGATTACTCGGCCACTGGTAGAAAGATGATTATAGCTGGTGGATTGATAATTTTTAAATAAACATTGTAAAGACCTAAATTAACTTACTTAGTAAAGAGTTATACCTGTTTCTAATAAATGGTGCTGGGGCCTGGTGAAGTGACTCATGCCTGTAATTCCAACACTTTGGGAGGCCAAGATGGGAGGATCACTTGAGGCTGGGAGTTTGAGACCCACTTGGGCAACATAGCAAGACCCCATCTCTACAAAAAAATTTTAAAGACTAGGCAAGCGTGGTGGTGTGTGCCCGTAGTACCAGCTATGCAAGAGGCTGAGGCAGGAGGATGGCTTGAGCCCAGGGGTTGGAGGCTGCAGTGAGGTATCATCATGGCACTGCACTCCAGCCCTGGCAACAGAGAGAGTTACTATCTCTTAAAAAAAAAAAAAAAAAAAAACAAATAAATAAATGGTACTGGGAAACTTGGATTGCTGTATACACAAGAACAAAACTGGATTCCTGTCTCTCACCATATACAAAAATCATCAACTCGAGAAGGATTAAAGACTTAAATGAGGCCGGGCGCAGTGGCTCAAGCCTGTAATCCTAGCTCTCTGGGAGGCCGAGGTGGGCGGATCATTTGAGCTCAGGAGTTCGAGACCAGCCTGAGCAAGAGCGA
>VSMD01044002.1:0-33074 GCA_008750895.1 Mirza zaza
CTTTTACATCAAAGATCTTTCTTTACTGGTTTAGGGGTGGGGAGTGCTGGATTGCACAGGGCCTTCCTTCCATTAAGACAGCCTTTGTGTTGTATTTTGGTATTTGTGATTGCAAAGCACGGGGCTGAGTCATCTTAATAACATACCCGCAGATGCAAATATATGGAAATTGAGCACCGCACAGATTTTGTGTGAAGCCCAGCTCTGGCAGGGTGGCCATTCCCCAGTTGGTTTTTTAGTGGCGAGGCTACATGCACATATATTATAGTAATTACTTTCTGGGTGCCCTCTGTAAGATGGCAGAAATATGCTCCACATCGCCCCATGTTATGTGTGAAGCATAAAGCCATATTGTAAGATAATCAAAGGCTTCTGAGAAAGGTTTGTGCTGATTAATAAAGTGTTTATGGTACTTTGTTTTGGGGGAGATTGTGATAGATATTTTAGAGCCACCCAAATGGAATAGAAAATACCACATTGTTATGGGAGGCCCTTCATCAGCTGGAGAGAGATTGCTGGGGAGTTTCATGATGGCTAAAAGCCGGAATCAGATGGGGAAACAGAAAGAGAGAAGGTGGGAGGGGGAGGCTTAGGATTTTGAAGGGGGAGAGACGCTGGGAACTGAGAGAATTTCAGTAGCAAGTGTGGATTGTTCAGGATCTAACATTAACTTGTGGTTGTTTATTTTACATATAATAGAATAGCTAAATGATGGAGTGTATTAGTTCTTTAATAATTTATAGAAATACTTTGATGTTGCAGTAATTACATTAAAGGTCACATATCAAAGGTAATTTGGTTGAGCAGCTGTGATGGTTTCTCAGAAGCAATCAATATCACTGTCCGTGGTGCTGATTTCACCAAGGGGCCTGCCAGATTAAAGAAGGCTTATTACCAGGCAGAAAGGCCCAAGGGAAATCAGGAGCACATTGGAGCGACGCGACAGCCCCCCTTCCACCGATAATTAACACTGTTCCCCATAATCTGTGCTAATCCTTCATACTGGGAGATCCAGTGGCATTTTTCTGAAATCACAAAGACAAGTTGGGTAAGTTGGAGAGAAAGGGCAAAAAGAAATGTGAATATATGTTGGGAGAGGGGAGGAGTGAAGAGAGAGGCTAGCAACAGAGCTAAAACATAGCCTAGAGTCCCCTTGCAGTGCCTGGAACACCGTCCTTTCTTCAAAGGCTTCACGGGGAGACTCATGGCCTCAAAAACCTCATCATACAATTCTAGGGGCAGGTATAGGCCACAGAGGGGAGGAAAAGGAAGAAAAGGTAGGATTGCAGCATGAAGTTCCCAGGGCACATCGTCCCTGCACAAACTCACATGCAGACAAATGAAAAATAAAATGACCAAGTAAAATTACTCTTTAAAGTGAAGTCATTTTGATTCCAGAAAGCAGAACTGGTATTATTATTGTCGGTTAATTTTTTCCTTTGAGATCAGAGGAAGTGTGCCACTAGCAAATACAGGGACAAGACTGAGCAAATGCTCTCACCCATCCAAATAATAGGTGCTCCCACCAGCTGAGGCTGTGTTCATGGCTGCCTGTTTGGTTGGGGGGCAGAGGGGGACCTCTTCGTGTCTGGGGTGACCACATTTGGTGCCCCAGTGAGCACACTCTGTGTCTGACTAAGGAGAATGAAATTGAAAAAAAGAACCCGGAAAACTGGTAACCTCAGCAATTTAGGCACTTTTCCAGACTTCAAAATCCATTAAAATCAATCCATTAAAATCAGCCCTCCACTTTTCACTGAGGAAAGAAAGAGGGAAAAAGATAGTACAGGCAGCCTGTTCTGTTTCCTAGCAAGTTGCAGAGCTATCATCCTGTTGCCAGCAAGAAAAATAATCCCATTGTTGTCATATACACACTCACACGACCACCACCACTGCCACCATGAGCAACAACAACAAAACCACAGAGACAGAACTAGAGACACCCCTAGCACATGTCTTTATTTGGGGAATGAAGAGGGGAGTTGATATTTCCCTTAGGATGAGTGTAATCTGAGAAACCAGACCATGACATGGCTCTTCTTACCTATCAGAGGTCAGTATCCCTGGGAATCAGCCCAGCCAAAGCCCCTCTGATGGCTGACGGAGTCATCCCAGGACCAGAGTCACAAATAGATTATTATTTTTGAGCTTGGCATGATTCCAATAGAATGAGATTATTAAACAATAAAGCCTCATCAGGGTGCCTTCAAGCACTGTTGTCTGCCAGAATCTAGGCAGAGTGACTCCACTTCTCAATCTCTCTCCCCCCTCAAACTCTCCATCTCACTCTCTCCTGGATCCCTCCCCTTCTCCTGTCCATCCCCTTCCATTTCTAATGTGGGTTCCGATATCCACCAGGTATGGTTAACATGGGGCAGCTTTCAATCCATCTGCAGGTATTTCCTGAGTGAGTGCCAGACACTGAGGTGGGTTCCTGCAAAACACAGAGATGAGGAAAGCACATTCCCCTCCCCTCTTGGAGTTGCCCACCTAGTTGGGGACAGAAGCCACAAAAAGGATATATAATCAACAAGACAAGACAACACATGTTATCATACAATGGGTAGTGTGGACAATTGCTCAATTATCACAACTATTATTTATTAAGCACTTACTATCTGACAGGCATGATGCCAAGCACTTTTCGTCCGTTCCCTTGAGGGAGATGCCATGATTTTCCCCACAAGGCCACACAATTGATAAATGTCCAAGCCAGGACCTGCCCTGGGTTTGCTATTAATACCAAAGCCCAGGCTGCTGATCTCTTCCCGCACCACCTACGGAGTGCAGGAGTTGCTCCAGGTTTTCATTCAGGATATGGGCAAGGTAGGGACAGAGAGTTGGGAGTAAGACGGGCATGTCAGATGAGAGCACTGGTCTGAGAAACATCCCCAAGTTGCAGCATGCTGGATGGGCCAGGAGCTGGGAGTGGCCAGCCCGTCTGAGCAGAAGACTCACACTGGGCAGCAGAGGCCACTCTGAGGGCTCCCTGCAGCCTGAATGTGCCCAGGAAGCCTCTTGGAAGAATTCTGTTCTTTAAACTAAGCCCCTTGATGACTTTGCAGGAATTGTCTTCCAGGAAAATCCCATCTGTTTCCAAAGGTGGGGATGGAGGATCCCAGGGGAGAGGCTTGGACTAGAGAAAACCAGGTGATGTGACAAGCAGTGGCCTGCACTGTGCTCGTTTGGAAGCAGAAGGGGCTTGTAAGAGCTGGGCCCATGTAGCAGGGTCCTGGAGGCAGTGGGAAGAAGGCGCTGGGGGTGGGTGGGGGGAGAGGGAGCTGTATCTGCTTGGTAAACATTAAAGTTCCAATTCACTAGTTAAAGATTGGCTTTCACGTCCTCACTCTGGCAACCATAGAATACAAAGCAAATGGACACACTCCTCCCTGGCGGCTCCCACGGCCCACCCCGCATGTCAGCCCGCAGACGTGCAATGTCCCGGCCATCGCGCCTCCCAGCTCAGGTCATGTGGACTCAGGATGGGTCATTTCCATGGAAATTTAACGTGACCTTCTTTGAGTTTATACCAGGAAAGATGTTAAAATGGAAAATGAAAAAAACAAAAAGAGCTCGATTGGATTTCTAGCACCCCATCTCAGTCTCTTCTTTCTACCCCTTCCTCTCACTGCCCTTTTCCTTAATCCCATCTGCTCTTCCTTTCTTTCTCTCTTTATTTTTTTCCTCTCTCTGTCTTTTCTGAGTGTCTCTGTTTCCACCTCTCTTCTCTCCCTCTGGGCAATTTCCTCTTTCTCTTTTTCCCTCTCATCGACCTTCTCTTCTCTTGTCCTCTCACTTGTCTGTCCTTTCGCCTCCCCTCTCCCTCCCCTGCAGCCCTCCCCCTCCACCCGGACACCCACAGGAGGCTCTGGCAGGACCTCCACCAGCCATGGGGGGGCTTCCCTGACAGTCCTGCCATGGAGGGATCCGTCTAATTTTATGTACAACTGTAAAGATGAATGATAAGTAGGAAGAATGCAGGCAAGAACAAGATGAATAAATTATAAAGGGCAAATGATGACAAGACAGGGGTCCCCAGAGACAGTGATATGATAACAGAAACTAAAGACGAATTTATGATGGATGTAGTTAGCATGTACGAAGGCTGTTAATTCTTCGGGGTAGTTTTACAACTTCTGGTGATTGGCACAATCAAAGCGTTTCAATTTAGAAATGTGATGTGTTTCCACTTGTCTGTCCTGTAGGCGCCGTGTTGGTTTTTGTCTGCATGGTGGGTCTGGGTCCTGTCAGCACCTGCGTCTTCTCTTTGTGTCTCTGCTTCACATCCTGTCACAGCCAGATCCACACACTCCTCCAGTCCCCCAGTCCTGTTGTCCTTCTTGCTGAGGGTGTCAGTTTGGGGACAGCTGCAACAAAGTGCCACAAACTGGGTGACTTAAACAATGAAAATCTATTGTCTCACAGTTCTGGAGGCTCAGAGTCCCAAATCAAGGTGTAAGCAGAGTTGGTTCCTTCTGCAGGCTGTGAGGGACAATCTGTCCCAGCCCTCTGTCCCCGCCTCTGGTGGCCTCAGGGATTCCTTGCTTATAGATGGTGTTCTCTCTGTGCCTTCATGTCATCTTCCCTGTGTCTGTGTCCAAATTTCCCCTTTGTATAAGGACACAGTCATACCACCCTAATGACCTCATCTTAACTCGATCATCAGCAAAGACCCTATTTCAAAGGTCACATTCACAGGTCCTGGGGATTAGGACTTCGGCATTTCTGTGGAGAACGCAATTCAAACCCCAACACTGAGAAACGGCTCCCCTACAGTAAGGCGGAAAAGACACCCCTGCAAGGGTGTCTGAATCACGGGTCCCCCCCGGCCCTTCCTCTGCATCTCACCGAGCTTCGTGCTCCTTTCTTTCTCTCATGGGGAAATGGACGACATGTCTTTCTTCTTTCCCACATTCCCTGAAAGGAAGTAGTCATCTGTCCTTTTAGGGCAGTCCTTCTCCAGTTTGCTCCCCAGGGACGTTGACATTGTCTGGAGACACTACTGCCTGGCATCCAGTGGGTGGGATGCTGCTGAATATTCCTCAATGCACGGGACAGTCCCCACAGCTGAGAGTGATTAGGCCCAAAATGTCAACGGTGCCGACATAAGAAACCCTGTTCCAGGGCCTGGGTGGCGTGGAAGGCAGGACGGCGCCCAGGGGCAGAGCGTTCCTCTCCTACTCTCGGCTTCTCATTCACTAGGGGACAAGCCCGAGAGCCCTGAGAGTGCTGGAACTGGGAGGGTTTGCTGAGGGGCACATGCCCCAGTGGGCGTGGGGCAGGGGCAGGGGGAGGGATGGGCAGGGGAGCAGGGCAGAGCCCACCTCTAGGCGTCAGGCAGGCACTACCGGTTTCGGCACCGACTCCAGCTCAGCCCTCTCCTGGGTGAGGTGAGTGGAGACCGAGCTGCAACCAGAACCCAGGACTGGAGGCCCACCCACGTTGGGGGTTTCTCCAGCCCCTCCCTTCGGAAGAGCCCCTGCATCAACAGGAAGCAGGTTTGGCAGGCTCATGCCCTACCCGGGCTTTCTAGCCCAGCAGCCCCTTCACCGCATGTCACAAACGCAGGGCCATTATACAGAAGGGAACACCAAGGTTCCTAGAGAGAAGTCTGAAGTGCTTTAAATCCAGAGACTGAGGGCCACATGGGCATAGGGGCTACATCTGTGGTACCTTCGGATCTTGCCTCTCCTCTTCCACACTGGCTCTCGGCTCCAGCCTCACGCCCCATTGTTTTCTTGGAAAATCTTCTGCACTCCCCTCCCCACAGAGGCATCTCGAAGTCCTCCTACCTGGGGCTACACCCACACTGTCCTCCTCCTACACTTCTCCCCTGCGCTGCCCACATTGGCCTGGGAGGGTCCCAATTTGTCAAGCAAGTGACTCGACTCTCACAGGGGCCGCATCTTCTCCGTGGCGCCCACGACAGAGCCCAGGCCTGCCGTGGCCTGTGCTCGGTAAGCCTTCCTAGCAAGTTTATCCCAAAGGACCAGAGGACCTCTGTGTCCTCCACCACCCTACCTGACTTGAAAGAAATAAAAGGACAAATAAGAAAGCATATGAGATAATGGACAGAAAGGACCTCCAGATCCAGCCTGCTACCAACAAGCCTCGTGGCCCTGGGCAGAGCGCTCGGCTTGGACCCTGACTGGAACCTTCTAGACGGTGAATGAGGTAGTGGGCCAGATTGGCTCTCGAGTCCCTTCCAGCTCTGACATCCTTTATATCTCTAAGAATAATAGACTTGGCATTACTCACATCACTTAAGATGACAGGGAGACGAGGGGAGAGTGGGAGAGTGAGGAAGACAGTGTCTCCTGCTCTCCGTTCCCCGACGCCATTGGTGACAAGTGTAATAAAACGTGGGTCAGATATGTCTCTCCCTGAGGCAAAGCAGCCAGACTTCCCGCCCCCCCCCCCGCCCCCCAGGGCCAGGGCTGGGTTCCCGATGGCACGCCCACCCCTGCCCTCTGCTCAGGTCTCTTTCTAAGGAAAGCAGACAGACGTTTGGAAATTTTCTGCAGCACTTGCTGCGGCGTGGCTTGGATCACGACTGCCATCACCCGAATCGGCAGCAGTGACGTTTGTGGATAACCTGCCCCGCGCAGAGTTTGCTTGTGGGAGGTAGGGTGTCTGGCATGGGACAGAAATGAATAAGACACGGCCTGTTGCAGAAGGAGTTTATAATCTGGTTTGGTAGGCAAGTGTGAAGACAGCTCACGATCCGGAAAATATCTTTAGGGGCCCCAAAAATGGTTGTGACGGGAAGCGCCTAGGAGTTCAGATGAGAGAGATGGCAGGATAAATCCGGGAGCCTGGAAGAGCCCACGCCGCCATGGGGACCTTCTGTTCCCAGGCCCTGGCCCCTCTGGTGCACTGCTCAGAGGGTCGCCAAGGTCGACATTGTGAGATAACAATCCACCACCTGAAAACCCTTCTGGTTCCTGTCACCCACAGATTCAGCCGGGGGCAGGCCGTCTACTGGCTGCAAACCCTCCAGACCTATGTACCTCACACATGTCACCTTCCTTCAAGCTCCTCTTTTTCCATGTCATTCCCTCCCTCGGAGGCCCAAATCCAACATCACTTCCTCTGAACAGACTTTCTGGCCCCCTCAGGGAGTTTTCCAGTCCCCTGCGGCACCCAGGGCTGCCGTCTGGTCCCAGGCTGCCCGGTCAACTCTAGATGCCTCATCTCGGAGGCCGGCCCTGTGCTGGCCTACACCTGCGCCTGTGCCCGGAACTGGTCCAGCACGGTGGGCGGGAAGGAGGGAGGGAGGGAGGGAGGCAGCTCCTCTCTGCAAGCGACCTCGCTGGCCTTGGCATCTGCCAGGGGCATCTCAGCAGAGCCATGCTCTTGGCTCCCCTCCTGGCCGTACCACCTCCGGGCCCCGAGTTTTCAGCTCAGCCCGCCCTGTGGGGACACGCTGGGAAAGGTGAGAAGGCCTCGTCAGGGACGCAGGAAGGAAATGCTGCGTGGAGGGCGCCTTGGCCAGGGCAGCCGCAGCCAGCACAGGTGTGAGTGTGGGCACGCGTGGGGAGCGAGGTGTGTGTCCACCCGCGGGAGTGTGAGGCTGCCCCGCTCCGGGGCTGTGCCTGCGTGTGTCCCTGCGAGTGTCCCTGCGAGCCTGTGAAGGGGTTTGTTGACCTTTCTCCAGAAAAGGAGGCTGGGAAATGGAATGTCTGTGTGAGCTCCTGCTCTGGGACGGATGTGTTTTAGGATTGGAGGGTTTCTGCTAGGGAGCCTGTGTGTGGGCGAGCACAGGGCCAGATGTCTTTGTTGTTGACCTGCAGGGTTCCGGAACTGGCTGCCCCGTGCCATCAAAGATGGGCAAGCCTGGGTGGTGATGGAAAAAAGAGGTATTGTTCTGTATTCTTTAATTCCTCATGAAAACAGTTGTTGTGGAGAGAAAAGGGCTGGAGTTCAGGAAGATGAAGTCTCTCTGGGGTCCCTGAGATGACTGTGGTTCAAGCACTCGGTTTCATCAAAGGCATTTGTGGTATGTCCTTGCGTGCCCACCAGGGGGCGCCGTGCAGTGGTTTCCTCTCCAGGTGGCTGAGTGGGCACGAGGCAAGTGTGTTCAATGGTGAGCCTGGTGTGCCCAACTCTGTGCCCAGCACAGAAGAGGCTGGATGATGCCAAACGCTCCACTCCACCCTTCAAAGCACTGAAAACCTGTGCAAAGGACACCAACCAGCTGGATGACTTGGGACAAGCCACCTGACCTTTCCGGGTCTGAGTTTCCTAATTTCTATATCGAAAACCACGTGTGTAAGCCTTTTATATGCTGTGGATTGCTATAAATAATCCAAGTAGTATTATTAATGACAAAACAATGATGTGCGTATGGATGACCTTCGGGGTCCTTTGCCACAATAAAATCCTGTGACTCCCAATTCATATATGAAATAATTAGAGGATAATAAAAATATAAAACGGTTCAAGTATGCAATTTGGACTATATGCCCCATTATATTTCAGAAAAGGGAGATGACTGTGAGCCAGAATGACCAGAAAGGACTCCACAGAGGGGGAGGAGAGAATTCGGTTGTGTGTGAAAGAGAGAGGAAACTGGAAAGGCAGTGAGAGGGGGAGGACACTGGGGAGCCAGGACAGTCTGAATTTTCCTCCCGGAGTCAAGGATAAGAATGGAGAATGGGTTGGGGAATGCAGGAGTGTCTTTCTCCCACGCTGCACTTCAGAACCTCCAGCCCTTACACCGGGGGCTCCAGTAAATCCACCGCAGACCAGTCACCCCCAAATCTGCATGCACTGGGCTTCAACCTCAGCACATCCCCAGCTTCCCTCCTTCCTGGAAGGGGACTGCCTCCTCCTGCCCGCCCGCCCACCGGAACCCTCCTCCTGGTGGCGTCAGGACTCAGCCCCACCCACCCTCCCGCCCTCCTCTGTGAAGCTCCCAAAGCTGTTCCACCGCACACCGATGCCCCCCTTGTCTGAGCCTCTGCGGGTCAACAGCGCTGAGGGTCTGACCCCTGGCTAAAGTGTAGCACGTCGGCACCACAGGGTGGGGTGGGGGGAGTTGTGAGAAATGCAGAGTCTCGGGCCCCACCCCAGAGCGTCTGAGCCACGTCACTCAGATTGTACCCACTGCACTTAACAAGGTCCCTGGGAGATTCATGGGCACCAGAAGTGTGACCACTGCTGGCCTCTCTTCAGCCTCTAAAGGATGTTGTCTTACTTTGGTCGCCCCTAGAAGCAGACTCTGGACAAGCATTTGCGCGCAGGTGGTTTCTTTGGGTGGTGACCCCAGGAAACATGAGCCCGTAGGGGAGAAGAGAAGAGGGAAGAGAAGAAATCAGCAAAGCGTGTGTTCTCAGGCAGGCAGGTTTCCGTGGGTGGAGGGGGCAGGTGCTGAATCCCACTGGGGGCTGTGTCGGTCACAGTCCCTGGAGTGAGCTCACTCAAAGGGCAGGAGAGCTGGGCTGTTTACACAGTGACTCCCACCCTGCTTTGGCCAAGGGTGTGCCCAGGCGGCTTTAATTCTCCAGCCTCCCCAGCTTGCCGCATGGGTGGGAAAAGTGGGGTCCACAGCCGGAGAAAGCCTTTGAGCCAGAAGTGCCAGTGCTGGCAGTCGGATGTCAGGCCACTGTCACCGAGGTGGGGAGGACACTGCAGATCGAGTCTGGCACCACAGCCAAAGAAGAGGGCAGAGAAAAGAATCCTGTCTCTAACCGTAGTGACAACCACTATTCTCTGAGTATTCACTATGAGCCAGACACTTCACAAATATCACCTCATTTATTTAAGACACTGTCACACAGGCGCTCTCAGCTAAGCATAACCAGTGCTGTCGTGTGGAAGAGGAAACGGAGGTGAAGGGTCTAGCCCAGGCCATGCAGCCAAGGAGAGGTCTGACCCTGAGCCCAGGCTTGCTCTGCCACATGCTGGGACACCAGCCCTGGCGAAAGGCAGAGGTGCACACGGGCAAGAACAGTGCTGTCTCCCTCAGTCCCTGTCACCCCAAGGCCATGCACCAGGCTGCTCCTGCAGGAGACATTGGCATTGCTAGACACCCAGGGGGCCACGTGACACAGGGCGGTGGCCCTAAAGGTGTCTCCACATACACACCTGAGCTGTCTTTGGGTTGGAGCAGTCTTGTTGTACATGGAAAGCAGTGTCTGGTTCCAGCCTTCCCTCTACCTGGAGGCTTGCTATGTGCCCTTGGGAAGCCACATAACCTCTCTGAACTTCAGTTTCAGTGACTACCCTGTCAGTTAGAAATACATCTGGTTGCGGTGGCTTTGACACATGGAACTTTGGGGTTTTTTGCACATCGCAGAGTCTGAGGTCTGGTGTTGGTTCGTCAGCATAACCATGAGAGAGGTCAGAGTCTCTTTCCTCGTGGTGATCAGATGGCATTATGTCTGTCATTAAGCCAGGTAGGTCCCGCTGCCTCTGTCCCTCCTATCGGGAATGCAAAGGATTCCCCAGTCCCAGGGGCCCCTTCCCCAGGAGACATCTATGTATGTCTCGATGGCCCTAGCTATGTCACAGGGCCGCCCCAGCTGGAAGGGAGCGTGAGAAAGGGGAGATCTTGCCAAAGACCAGGCACAGGTCTGCCGTGAACACAGCTGTGCTTGGCTGAGTGAGGGAGAAGTGGGGCTAGATCTTGCTGGCTGGAACCGGGAGAGTCTGCCCCAGCCTGGGAGTGATGGGCAGGGGTACAGAGCAGCGCCCTCCCTCCCAACATACACACACACACCGTGTTTGCCCTCAGCTCAGATCGTGGCCCAAGGCTTCCACGAGGAGCCCGAGTCAAGAAAGGCATTTCAGAGTGTGTCCCAGAACCGCCGACTCAGCATGTTCCTTCCAACTACTGACATGGTTTCTAATTCCCTGGGATCTGCAAGGGGCAGGGGATAAAGATTTCAGCCCCTTAGGCACCGTATTTTTGTCACCTGTATCTTTCTTGAATTTGTACCCTTCCACTGTGGGTGGTGTCGAACCCCGCACCCTCCCGCATCCTTTGTGTGTGGCTTCAGTGTGGAACCATCAAAGGCCGGCATGCCAGCCGACAGCTGTGCCCACGTCACACGCGTTCTGCGGGCATTTCCCCTCTCCCACCTTTTTGACAGTTGCACCTGTGGTCACACACCCTCTGAAAGTGGGTCAGCCGGTTTTCAGGGCCAGCAGCGATGGGGCCAGTTTTATTTTCAGAGACTGAAACACGGCCTCTTTTGGCCTGTTGCAGGGGGTGTGGGGCGAGGCGGGTGTGCTCTGTGCAAAACTTCCCAGTCAGCTTCAGCGTGGGAGTGAGCCAGGAAGGAGGGGGTCCAAGATGACCCTCGGGTTGGTCTGTGCTGCCCTCTGCTCCCAGGGCCCTCCCTGGTGACCTCTGCAGAGGCAGATGCAGTCCCACGAGGTGCAAGCCTCTGGTCACAGATATGCTCAAACAGTTTAAGTCCTAGGGGACAGGGGAGAGAATGCAGGTAATCCCCACATTGGATCAAATCAGTTCCAGAGGGTGAGTCAAGATCCCAGGATTTTACCCGAGTTTTACTTGCTTCACCCAAGCACCAGTCCCAGTCCTCAGCCCCAGCCAAAGCCGGGAGTCCCGCACTCCCTAGCCCGTCCTGGAGTGGCCCTCCTGACTGCTCGGGGCCTCCCACTCTCTCCCTTCTCTGAAGACTCTCAGGACTTAGAGGCCAACCCTGCCATGCCACTAGGCAGACCCAGGCCCCAAACTCAGCCAAGCCAGCCTCCAATCCCAGCTCCACCACTCTGAGCTGTGTGACCTTGGGTTAACCCCTTCACTTCTCTGTGCCTCAGTTTTCTCATCTCAGCCCTGAGATGGCAAGAGAGCCTTTATCCAGGGGCTGTTCACGGATAGGGTGAGGTAAGGTGTGCAAAGTGCCGAGCACCCTGCTTGCACAGACGAATTGTGCACAGTAATGGTCTCTTTACTGCTGCCACTGTCACTGCAGTGATACTGTCTCCCACAGAGGAGTGAGTCACTCCACCTGGCAGCTTCTGACCTGTCCCCACCACCTGGCTGCCCAGGTCTGGAGGACAGCTGACCCAGGGTGCACAGCAGCAAACCCCCAGCTACATAGCCTAGAGCAGGGCTGACCACGGGGAGACCGCCAGACCCCACCCCACCGAATGGAAGCCCATCGTGGGAGAGGTGGGCACATCCCTGCCAGGCCTGCCTGTTCTCGGAGAGGAGGTCTCAAGATCACCACCTTCATGCCCCCATGAGAGGTGTTGGTTACGTTTGCACAATCCCCACATGAGACCTACATACCTCCCTCTCCACTCTGTGTGCCATCCCTCACCCCCAAAGAGGAGAGCACCCCTGGCAGCTGGGTGAGTGGAGCCCAGAAGATTGAAAACTCTAAGCAGTGAGAGCAGGGTCATAGTCATGCCCTGGACACCCAGGTGGCTTAAGCCGGTCCAGGAGGCCCTTCCAGGCAGGGAGAGGGAGAGTCTGAAATGAATATGCATTCAGCCTCTCCCAGCAGCCCTGACAGCTGGCATCCGACAGCTGGAACTGCTCAGAGCCTGAGAGAAGGTTTTCAATTCAATTCGGTAAGTGTTTCCTGAGCACCCACCAGGAGCACGGCCCTGCGCTAGGTGCTGCTTGGCAGGTGGAAGCGAGGAGAGGGCAAGGACCCTGCTGCCCCTTGGGGCTTCCCTCCTGCCGAGGAGAAAAGATGTACATGCCAAGCAATTAGAGGACAATGGATGGAGACTTTGGACTGAAACTTAGAGCTGGGAGAGGTCCGGGAGCGCTGCGAGGCAGGGACTGCCTACCGAGTGTCTCCGTGGGCAGTGGGGGCGTGCTCTGGGTGGGGTGGGCAGGATCTCGGCGGATGGAGGGGCTGGAGACGGCATTCCAGGGAGGTGACAGTGGGCACAGAGACAAGAGTGGGGAAGGAGCAGGATGGAGTGGCGAGACTGTACTGCTCCCCACTCGTGGGGACTGCAGGCCACTCAGAAGGGGTCTGCATGAGTGAGGGGTGCGCTGGGACCCATGTGGGGAAGGCTTTAATCACCCCACTGAGGAACTTGGTCTCTTTTCTTTGAGTGCCTGGGAGCCGCTGAAGCTTCCTGAGTAGGAGAGTGACCACCTTGCCGTGGTGTGCGGTAGGTCTGGATGGGGAGGACTGTGCCAGTCCCACTGAGAGGCTCGAGGCCAGGACATGGCAGCAGGACGAGTAGCTGGGGACGGGAGAGCCCTGCTCAGGCTCCCTTGCCAGGAGCAGTTCCCGCGGGCAGAGATGGCGCCAAGGCTGCCCCGGCAGAGCTGCTCGCCTGGGACAGGGCAGGTCCTGCTGGTGGAGGGACTTGGCTCTCTTTGGGGCCCCGCAGCTGTGGGGGAACCAAGCATTCTCCTGACCTCTTGGGGCACTTGTCCCACCTAGAGGAGAGCGTCTCTGTGCAGGGCAGGCCACACAATGCTGAGAGGTTTCTAAACCACCTCAGCTGACTGCCACACACAGGAATTTCTTTGACATTCAGATTTGTAACAAATGTAAAGGTAGAAGCTCCACCTATCTCTTTCTCTCTCTCTCTCTCTCTCTCTCTCTCTCTCTCTCTCTCCCTCCCTCTCTCTCTCTCTCTCTCTCTCTCTCTCTCTCTCACACACACACACACACACACACACACACACACACGCACACACACACACACGCATGCAGAGTCATGAAGCATCGGGACATGGCCTGGGATCTGTGTGTTGCAAATGCTCCTTGCGTAATTTCACTGCTCCTCCAGCTTGGCAAGCCCTGGCTGTTCCTCCATTCTCTGCTCAGTGTTGTCGGAAAACCCTGATTCCTCCTCTTAGGCTGGAAGGGTTTGATCCACCGGGAAGACTCTGCTCTGCCGTCATGTTTGCCTACTGAGGGCCAAGGAACCCCAGAAAAGTAGAGTGGTGGGGGACCTTCTCATCACGGCTCCCCCCACCCATGTCGCATGGGAGGCACAGAAGCCCAAAGAGGACTCACGGCCTGCAGCGGGCCATAGACGGCTGGGCACAGCTCTGCTGAGATGCCACATTTGGGTCCTTTCTCATGTGCAGCATGGCCTTTATCTTGAACAGTCTCCGTGATTGATACCGGAGCAAACCGGGCCCTAACTCCAAAGAGCTGGGAGGACACCCATTTCCATTAGCATCCATATTATGGGGTGTGCTCAGTGAAGTTTTATTACTTTTGAGCAGACGACCCCACAGTGCTTCCATGTTAATGTCCAAGCCTGCGTAATATCCCTGTATAACAGCACAGTAATGAAGGGACAGTGAGGACTAGCAAGCCACCTGCAAATGCTGCTCCCTCCGGTAGGCAACATACGCCCGCACACGGTAATTTTGTCTGCACTGCCTATTTGCCCGTCAAAAAATCTTGATAGATTTTACAAAGGCCTATTTCTCTTAAAGTCTAATTGCGCTGTTTTCTCACTTGGTAGTTTTGAAATTTACAAAACTTCCACCGACTCCTTACGTATTCATCATCTAACATGGGTCATAGTCTCTAGAAAGCCTTTCCTGATGGGCATGGACCCCCATTCTCTAACACCCCCCAGGAATTCCCTGGGGCCGTCCTGCACTACGAGAGGGCAGGGTGGGCTAGATCCAGACCCCACGGGGCATTGCTGTTGGTTTGTGTGCCGCAGCCTGCACCATGCCTGGGTGTTCTGCAGACACTTCTAACTCCTGTTGGGTCACCAAGGCCAGAACCTGATCCATTACCAGCGGATCGGTGGATAGAGACAAAGCTGCTATCTGGCCACTGCCAAGCCCTACCTCGCGCCTACCCACAGGTTCAGGGAAGACAGTATGTGCCATCTTCCTCTATTCTTATTAAACGATTTATCTGGGGGAACTTAATATTTTCTTTTAGGATAAACTGAGCTAATGTGATGTGCTTGTTTTAATTTGCGAGGTTAACTGATCTAATTATCTGCGGCGTTTAGTTAAATCCTGTGCCTGGGCCGGCTGCAGGTGTGGGCTTTGAATCCTGCCAACAGGAAATCTCTTAAAACGAGCTGATCTAACGCAGCGGGTCTGCTGGTATGAGGGATTTTCTAATAATGCATGAATTTATTAACAGCCAAAGATAAATAGAGGATGTATTTACATTAAACAAATTCACGAGGAACTGTCTGCTGCTTCCCCAGCCCCCCTCCCCCAGCCCCACGTCGCTGTCTGTGCCATACAAGTTGAGCAGAGAGTGACCCTGAGGGGCCCCATGTGACTACAGGTATATCCTCCTGCCATAATGACACCAAAGGGTAAGCTGGCCTGGAAGGGGTTAAAGACCTGGAGTTTTAGTTGACTCCAAAGGAGCTAGTGGTGTTATCTTGCTCCCTAAAAGCTGACTCGGGCTTGCAAAGTTAACAGCTGTGTCCCCCTAAAGAAGGAAAGTGATGGTCTCATTGTCCTGTTGGCCCCAGGAAATCTGTGTTTGGGGCCAAGTGCTGCCCTTCCAGGGAAGTCTGTCCAGGGAAAGTCACAAGAGCAGAAGGAAAGTCTTCCTCCTGAAGCGAGTTGAATGGCTGGCAACTTCCAGCTTGCAGAGGGACAGCCGTGACAGACGTGAGGTGTGGCCAGATTGGGGTAGCAGGAGGGGAACTTTGGGAGGCAGGTAGAGGGACTAGTGGTGATCCCCCTATACAAGTCTCATGAGAGGCCTCTCCCTTCCCCACCCCACCCCTTCCCTGATCCACTAGGAGCTGCCCCATCCCCCATCTGGGGCTTCAGAAAACCTCCCAGAGGCTGGGGCCTGGGAGACCAACACTGTTCAGGAGGAGAGGAATTAGAACTCCAAAAATGCTACTTTGCTGGAAACACTGTTCCGTTGCATTGTTTGAAATGCAGCTTCAGGATCTGGCCAAGCAGCCAAAGACGCATTTCAAATGCATTTCCCATTACCTGCGGCCCAGACCCCCTGACAGCCTGGGTCACTCAGTAGTGACCTGTTTTCAGCCAGCGTGGAGCTCTCCCTCTTCCACGTGAATGATCCCGGGTAAAATTACACTTGCAAAGGCCCGTGTAGAATGTGCACACACGTGCAAAATGTACTTGGGCACACACAAATACAGCTGCACGCCCACTCTCGTCATTCATACACACACACACATGCACGCACACCCACACACCAGAGTGCATGGCATGTATGTGCACACAAAACTATGTGTATGTAACAGACATGTGTGAGCATATAAACATGCATAGGAGGACTGTGCACACAGACATCCTGCACATGCCCACGTGTGGGCACACAGACACGCATGTGCACGCACTCTGCCTTCCTCAGACTCCTTTGGAATTGGAAGAGAATGTAGCTCTGTAGGGACAGCTGAAGATAAACTCTTGATTTCTGATTTCCAGAGCAGTTTGGACAAGGTCCTCTGAAATGCATTAAAATGCTAATCACAGCATCTGTCTGAACCCTGGCAGCTGTGTGACTTGGGGAGAAATGGAAGCAGAATGGATTCTGAAGCCTAGACCTCCTCCTTGACTCTCCTTCCCTCGCTCTCTCCTTTGTCTCCTGCTCTGTCCCTTGCCTGCTGCCCGTGGGCTCCACCCAGCACCAGCCTCGGTGTCACCTCAACACCAGCCTGGTCCAAGGTGGCCTTTGGCTCTGCCTGACCAACTGCCCCAAGTGCATGGCTCCCCAGGGCTAACAAACAAAGCCACCACCCTCCTTCTGGTGCTGCCCAAAGCTCCCTGCAGTGATGTTGTCCCGGCCCATGGGCAGGACAGGAAGGACGGGCAGGGCCAAGTTCCTCTGCATCTCAGAAATGACCTCAAGCCATCTGGGCCCCCCAAGCACTATGGGCTCCACACCCCTCGTCCCCAGTGAGAGCAGAGAAGGTGTCATAACAAGGATGGGTGCTCAAAGTATTCTCTGTAACCAAGGGGAGGGTGCTCTAGTGATGGAATGTCAGGCACTGGACTAGGCAGGTCAAGGAGAATGTGTTAACCAGAGCAGGTTTCTGACACCCCCACGTGACAGCTTACATGGGCAAGGGAGTAGGATCAGGTGGGAGGCTGTGCCCCACACTGCTGCTGAATACCCTTCGCTGACTCCCCACCAGCCACAGGTGCCATCTGAGCCCTGCATCTGTCCCTACCCATCCCATGACCATCGAGCCCCTCCCTCCCAGCCCACACTGACACCAGGACCCAGGGCAGCACTCACTCCTGCCTCCCCCACCACGCACATGCAGCTCCACACCCCATGCTTGGCTCTGACTGTTTCCCTTGCCTGGCATTCTCCAATGTCCCAAGCTCCTTCTGCCAGGCCAGTCCTTGCTCAACATGCCAAACCCAGCTCAGGTGCCCCCTTCTCCAAGAAGCCTTCCCCAATCTGGATAAGGCTGGGTAAGATCCATTCCTGTATCCCCACAGTTTCCTGTGCATGGTTCAGTCTGCCAGAATTTAACATGACCTCTTTGCCTGTCCCTTACCCTGGGGTGTGCGTCTTTGAGGGTTCCTGTAGACCCAGTGTTGGCACAGCGACTGGCCTGGTAAGTCCTCAGTAGCCGTGAGACTGTTGGGATGTGCAGGTGGGTGGCTGGGTAGGTACCTGGACCCCTGGGACCAAACCCACTTTGTGGGGGTCCCTGAGCAGATGTCCTGGAGGTGATGTGTTCTCTCTGCCAGGCCCTGGAATAGGCTCTTGTCAGGCTGGTGTAAGCGCAGGCCTCGAGCCAGGCTTCACGTACCCACATCTCCCAGCCCCATCCCAGGAAGATCGTCGAAGCTCCCAGCATACCACGGTTCCATTTTTCCTCTTAAGCTTCAAACTGGCATTTCACTAAATACCATCTGGAGACTCCTGGCTTCAGCCCCTCACTTCTCCCAAACTCTTATTAATGTGATGGGTGTTTATTTCTTCTTCCTCCTCTTCCACTTCCTCCAGAACATCTCAGCTCTGTGGCCTGCACACATTCATCTTATCTTCGGGGAGCTCAGCTCCACTGGGGAGGGAGGCCGTCTTAGGCTTGGCTTTAGGCAGCTGAGAGTGACAAACAGCAGACAAACAGAGCAAGAGCGAGCTAGCCGGCCCCTCAGCCCGCCTAGGAAGGGGGGCAGCAGAGGGAAGTTGGGGAAGGAACCTGGTCAAACTTTGTCCACAGTGGCCTTCAACTCTGCCAGCTTGATCTTCCCAGAGCTCCAGGACCCTCCATGGCTCCCTGGTGCTACCAAGCAGGTTCCTAACCCCAGCTCTGGAGCTCCCAAGGTCTTACTGCCTGCACACTGTGCCCTCCTTCCCTCTGTGCCTATGCCCATGTTGGGGCTCTCATCTGAACACTCCCTCCACCACCAATTCCTGCTTTTCCTTGAAGGAGGAGCTCTAGCTTCCTCCTCCATGCAGCCTTTCCTGACTACCCCACCCATATCAACTCCTTTCCACGGCACTTACTGCACGAACCACATTATTTTGCTCAGTGCTCCCACAATGCAACTCTGTTTCATGTCATCAATTTTATCTCTCTGAACAGACATAAGACTCCCCTGGTGTGCCCACAGCACCCAGCCCAGGACTGGGCACACAGTGGGCCCACAGTCAACCCCCACAGTCTTAAAGCAGAGTGGACCAGCAGCAGCGGCCCCACCGAGACAAGCCCCAGCTGCTGGGGGTGCCCATTGCCATTGAGACGCATGGATGCCGCCCATCCCAGCCCTCCACCGTGGCCCAGGCTGGCACTCAGAGGCCGACTTTCTTCCCCTGGTGGAGCATTAAGCTAATGCGTGTTGTGTCTCATTAGTGGCATTCTGTTTGTGCCAGGGCCAGGCAATTTGATGGGTGGTTGATTGGATATTCTGTTTATTTATGGCAGGAAAAGCATTCTTTATTGAGGACTGGGCAGCACATTTCTGTCCCTATGGCACTAAGATCCTCTGGCAATCAAGCAATTATAAATTAAGACTAAATAAATAATATATAATAAGCAATAAAGACTGCCGGCCTCCACGGCAAGAGCTCTCCTCAGGCAGCCCACGGCATCTCTGCAGGACTGGGCCTGGGGACCAGGCGGAGCCCCAGCCCAAGAGACACCGGCCAGCCCTGCGCTAGGCTGGTGTCCGTCACCATGGCAAGCACTAGCCTCCATGGGTCTCAGTCACAGCAACACTGGCATGGACAGGAAACCTGTACCTTTCTCATGTCATTGATTTTGCAAAACCTGGAGGGAGGGAGGGCAGGTCTTGTTAGCTGCAATTGATAGGGAGGAAACTAGGTAAGGCCCGTGCAGAGTAGGAGACCTGTCTAGAGGCAGTATGATGGGGACCCAGTCTATGGCAGTATCCTGAGAACTTGTGAGATCCAAGGGGAGTCCTTGGAGACCTGTCCGTCTGCTGGGATCTCACACAAACAGGTGGTTCTCCCCGCAGTGCCTCTGCAGGCGGGGGTTTCTTCCTCAGTCCTCCTGCAGACAGGGCTGCCGGTGTGGGGGGCGCTGGGCAAGCTGAGTTTAGAAGTCTGGAGGTGACCCTGTGGCCCTGACTCCATGTTACCCAGCCAGGGCAAGCTGCAAACGGGCTTCTCCCCTCTCTGCCTGTGAGATAGCTCCCCTGGCAAGGCTGGGCTGTGCTGTGATCCACAGGGTACCAGGGGCACCCAGACCCACCTGGAGAGAGTCCTGAGTCCCAGGACAGACATGTACAAAGCTCCGATGTCTCTCCCGAAGTGCCAAGTGTGGTCAAAATGTCCCTCCACACAGCCCCAGCCAGAAGCCTGGAGAGGCCTGCCGAGCTCTCCTGAGACCACAACGGTGGGAGGAGCAAGCCTGGGCATTCATGGGGGTCTTAGGAGCCTCAAGCTGTGCGGAGTGTTGCTGCACAAATGCCATCTGCATCTCACTCAGCCCAGGCCCCTCTCCAGCCACCCCCTCCCCCACTCCTCTCCTGCTCTTCCTCTTCATCCTGGAGAAAACTAATTGTCTCTCTCACCAGCCTGTGCACCCCGTGCTTTCCAGAGGTTTATGCATGAAACTAATTATGCACCGCTAATTTGGAAGCTAGCAGCTCTCCCGTTAGCATTCATTTGATTTGGGTTGTTCTGCTGAGTGGCATTTCTGTAAATATGCCACAGGGCTGGGGCCCGTCAGGGAGGGCAACCTGAGTTCGAGTCAGGAGGAGGGGCCTGGGGGCCTGGGGGTGCAGGGCGTGGTGCACTCTGGGGAGGGGAGATAGGCAGGTGCCATTACCATAAACCAGGGAGGCCTCATTAGCAGCCCTGGATGGCCCTGCCAGGAGGTAGGAATCTGACTGTAAAAGGGCACACTCAGTTGGGTGAGGGCAGATTAGAAAATTGCCCACAAAAGTAAAAAAAAAAATACAAAGCATTAGATTGGCAGGTGTGCTTAGTGGGCCTGGACGCTACAGATCAGGAGCTGGGACCCGCCAGGCCAGGCGGGGGCTGCAGAGGGGTACTGGGGAATGAGAGAGGCCATTGCCCTGGGAAATGCCTCCAACAAAGCCCTCAGGCCCACATGGGCAGTGGCACTGTAGTCCTGGTGGGCTGGTGTCCTGGGGTCCGACGAAAGAATAGGGCAGGCCTTTGGCCAAAGCCTGAAGACAATTCTGTCTCCACTTTAAGTTTTGTGATCTTAGGGAGATGGTCTAACTCTCCAGGCCTTGGAATCTGCTTCTGGAAAATGGGAAGAATCATTTCCAAGTTAATCCTGGCACTCTGCAGAGGCCTTGTGAAATGAGAGGCTTAAAAAGTTCTTTGTGTAGGGATTCTTTTCCCCAGTGTATGTTTTTGTCTGCTTTGTCAAAGATTAGATGGCTATATGGGGATGGTTTTATATCAGGGTTCTCAGATCTGTTCCACTGATCAATATTCCTATTTTTGTGCCAATACCAAATTGATTTAATTCCTACAGCTTTGTAGTATAGTTTGATATCTGGCATATTACCTCGCATTTTGTTTTTATTGCCTAGAATTGCTTTTGATATGTGGGGCATCATTTGAAACGTTAAAATTTGTACCCCCATAATATGCTGAAATAAAAAATAAAAAAACAGTTCTTTGTGCATTGTCTGACATGGTCTGCAAACACGTGGTGCCTCTGAGCCCAGCAAGGACTCTCTGGCTGGCTGCTAAGGCTTGTCCTTTCCTGCTGCAGCCAGGCCCGGCTTCCCGGGCATGTGACCTGCTCAGTCACTCAAAGCCCCACATTCTCAGAATGGCCCTGTGCTTGGCTCAGTGCTCTGCAGTCACCGTCTCCCCATTTCCGATTTGCACCTGCAAATCATGTCACCGGTTCTACCAGAACCACCGAGTCTCACATTGACCCTGTTGTCATAGAGGAAGTTCTCTAGGGACTTCTGTCCTTCATGTGTCTCTGGGGAAAGGAGCTCTCTGAGGACAAGGGCTGGGTCTTCTCTTGTGGTCCCCGGGTATAAGCTGTGCTCCACGGAGCTCTCAACCAAGAATTCAGGCATCACAATTGGTTCTTATGCATCGAGCACCTTGCATTGTCCAAGATAAGTCAAATTAGATCTATCTATCATGCACACTGCCCCTCTTTCTTCCTTTTAACAAGCATAGCAAGCATCTCCCAGCAATTCTACTCCTCTCTCCCAACAAACATGGGAGCCCCAGCCCCCACCTCAACGTAGAACATAGAAGAGTCGACATCAGCACCTGCCATAGCCATCGGCCCAGTGGATGCTGACAGCCTCACTGTCATCTCCAATCTTTGGTGGCCAGGAGCCCGCCCCGCTGGCAGCTGAGAGACCTCAGGGTGTGTCCACAGGGGAAGGATTAGCAGAGGAGAAGAAGTCAGACGGTGCCTGCAGGGCCTGCAGATGGCCAGCCAGACAGGAAGGCCTCCCAGGGAGCAGAGACAAAGGTGAGGAGAAGAGATGTGGCACCAGGGGCCAGCAGTGGGTACCCCAGTTTGCTGCTCAAAGGGAAGCTGGACAAACTGCCCTCTGGGGGCTACTGAACACCCCCAGGAGATCAGTCATGTTCACTTCTCTTTTTCCCTGCCTGGGACCTCCAGGCAGTGCCAGAGAAGCCTTTCTGGGACAGAGATGGCCAAATGGATACAAGGGCAACCTCCAGATCACCCTTCTACCTCTGCTGGGCTCTCAGGTGCTCCAGGGAATCAGTGGTGCTTGTGGTGAGAGCACAGCTCATCACCTGCTCTGCTCAGTGGCCCATTTGCTGTAGACCAATCATCAATCATACACAGTCTCTGGGCTGCACTTCCCTCCCGGGTAGGATGAATTTGTTCCTCTCAGCAGCACCACTGTGACCACCCCCTTCAGGTACCCCCTAATCCTGCCTTGTCCTCACCTTCTGAGTGTCCTCACCAACAGTCAGACATACCCACATCCTAATTCCAGGCCAAGCAGAGCAACCGCATGGCCTTGGAGTTAGTCCCCTACCTGCGCTGGCCTCTAGCTCCACACCAGCAATGCATGCATGAGGACACCTTCCTTTGCAGAGCTGCCACTCACCGAGCAGAAGCTACTGCTGGGACTCGGTGACCGCTGACCATTCTGGTGTACAACCACGGTGCCCAGCAGGATGGCTGTGGCTGCCTGAGATGCTGCCCTTCCTCTCGCCTGTGCTAAAATCTGCCCCGTCCTTAACAGCAGAGTTCAAGCCCTGCCTGCACCACGGAGCCCTGATAAATGCCCACCGGACCCCACCTCCCGTGGGAGGTCAATCGCCCTCCATGCCTGTGGCTAACTAGTTACTTCTGTGGGGTGGCTCTTGTCTTTGAAGCCACTTACAAACCTGTATCTTCTCTTCCCAAGCCCCTCGTTCCCCAGGCACACGGTGAACAGCAGGGAAGAGCTGTTGAGTGGAATGGACACGACACTCTTGGACTTCCACACATAGAATGTGGTGTACTGTGCAGCGGTCCCCAACCTTTTTCGCACCAGGGACCAGTTTCATGGAAGACAATTTTTCCACAGACCATGGTCAGGGGAGGATGGTTTCGGGGTGATTCAAGCTTATTACGTTTATCGTGCAGTCAAACGTCTCTGCTGATGATAATCTGTATTTGTAGCCGCTCCCCTGCGCTAGCATCACCACCTCATCTCCACCTCTGATCGTCAGGCATTAGATTATCATAAGGAGCTGCAACCTAGATCCCTCGCATGCGCACTTTACAGTAGGGTTCACGCTCCTATGAGAATCTGAGGCCACTGCTGATGTGACAGGAGGTGGAGCTTGTGCGGTGATGCTAGCGAGGAGGAGCAGCTGTCAATATAGCTGAAGCTTTGCTCATTGGCTTACTCACCGGACCACCCGCCACTCATGTCCTGCTGTGCAGCCCCACCCCGTCCCTAACAGGTACTGGTACCAGTCCATAGCCTGAGGGTTGGGGATCGCAGGTGTATGGCATTCCTTCTTGGGGTTTGCAATGGGGTCTAAAGTGTCAGTTTTCAGCAGGCTTGTTCCGTCCCCACAGCAAACTTTGGGAGAGCCACCTCCCACATTTAATCAGTGCTGATGCAAAGATTCCAAGGCTGCCCGAGAGGCCAGCCTCCCCTGCTAAGCCACAGTGACCAGACTTCTGTGGTAACCAAGCGCTGAGTAATGGTTCAAATGGTAACCAGCATTAGCAAATAGTTCCTGTGATAATTGCACCCTAATTTGTGTGTGTGCACATGAATTAGCATGCATCTGTATGCCATTAGCACTCTGAATTATCTCCCAAGCAGCAGCACGAGCCTCAGGCCCTGTGGACAAAGCCAACAGTGAGACATATCTATAGCTCAATTTCTTCTAAGAACAAAAGACAGGAAACCAGGTTTTAAGGAAGAGAAAGAGTTTGCTTCCAGCCTATTCTGTGGACTTGCTTCACAAGCTAAACCTCTGGCCATCCTACGCATGGAGGCAGAGAAAGCTGGGGAAATCCAGATGTCATCGCTGTTAGTAGTTTGCCCATTCGATTTCCTCGGCTGGGACATGCTAGAGAAGAAATAAAAGCAATTTGGGAGCCTCTTACTCAGCATAGAGTGAGCTTGTTCTTGGACCATGGAGAGGAATGGGTTCCATTTTAAATGTGTCCAGGAAGTTATTTGAAGAACTCCTTATATAAAGTAGATGATCATCTCTTGACCTGGTATCATATATCACAGACTTCCTGAGAACAGAAACCTTTAGGATGAAGATTGCCACACACATGCACTTGAGTTCAGACATGGCAAGGCCTGGGTGGTAGTGATCTTTAGGAAACTTCCCGAAGAAGTGCCAGTGACATCAGGTGGATTCCTTCTACTCCATGCCTCTTGGCCAGAACTATCCATCCATTCAGAATTTGAACTGCTAGGTTTTTGTAAGAAGTACCTGGGAATTACTATTCAATCTTCCTTTTGGTTTTCTGAAAAGTCTTTCAGTATGACGAGCCACAAATCATGCCATTCAAATGCTGTCGTGCAGGGATATGTGTGTTTAGAATATTACCATCCCCCCCAAAAAACACTAAGTTGGTGTGGTGTTAGGGACTAAATGTATCCAAAGATGACCTGGATTGATTAGGGTGTGCCAGCTATGACTATGACATCCTTGCACAAATACAAAGAGCCCCACCAGCTCCCGGGGGTGCGACCACAGCCCACCCAAGGCAAAGGCTAACAAAGCAGAGCTGCTGAGGGTAGTCACACATCCTTCCAGGCTCCAAGGCCAAAGTTGCATGGCCTGCAGGCACAGAGCAGAGCTCACATGTGACACAAATTCCTGTCCAGTCCTGGTTCCTCCCACTGTCACGACATCGTGTTCATGAATTCTGAAGACAGCTGTGGATATGGAAACACGAGGTCTCCATACTAAGGAAAGTGAGTAAACTAAAGCTGTAAGATCTCACTGAGAGAATGTGAAGAGAATTCAGGCGCCTGACAGGAAGTTCAAGAGCTCGAAGCAAAACACATGGGAGAGCTAGTTACATAGATTTCCCTTCCCTCTGGGAGGGAAAAGACCCAGAGAATCTTTAGAGAGGAAACTGAGTCTAGGCATGGAGCCAGCATCATGGAGACACACTGGGACCAGAAAGAATGATGTGGAGTCCAAATACAAAACTTGTAAGTGCACGAAAACACTTCTAAACTTCATGGTATAGTCACACATCCCTGAACATTCTCCATGAGGCAGACAGTCCAGGCACCAGAGGTACAATCAGAAAGTGTCCCAGGACTCTGTCATCAGTGACGAACTCCACAAGCAATGTCAGACCTGTCAATAGCAGCGGGTTCTCCCACCGACAGGAGCCCTGAAAGAAATGAAGGTTCTGCAGGCAGAGCCAAGCGCTGCAGATAGCAAGAAGCTTTGTGGATACCGATGAGCTCAGCCTGCAAAGCCAGCATCTGTTGAAGACAATAGATTCTACAAACGGTAACTGGTTTTAAAACCAGTGAAGAACTCCAGAAGCAAGGAGTCACTCTGTACACAATAGGCTCCACAAACTGCTATGGGTTCTGCAAACTTTAATGAGCTTTGTAAGCAACAGCAGGCTCTGCAAACCCCAAGAAACTTTACAAGCAGCAGCAAGCTTCGCAGATAGTTACGAGCTCAGCATGTGATGCCCGGTTCTGCAAACAACGGACTCTACAAACAGCACAGGCTCTAAAGCCAGTGATGAGCCCTTCAAGAAACAGCTGGCTCTGCAAACGCAATAAGCTCTACAAATGTCAGCCGGCAGGGATGAGCTCTGCGAATCGTAACTGAGGTACTGCAAACTGTAACAAGGTTTCCTAGGTCCTGGTCCCCCAAAATAGCAGGTTGAAGAACCTCTGTCCATGCTAGGAGGTAAAATACCTGGCCATGCAACACTCCTTCCATGTAGGCCCATGGTAATAATGGGGCCCTCTCTTAGCATCGTCTGAATGGGAAGGCGAGGCTCTCCGTGGAGAAGTCTCCACTCGCGATGCATTCTGTTTAGGGCAGCAACCTCCCAGAGATGGGAGTTCCAGTGTGTACTTGGAAAACTCGGAGGTCGTGCCAGGGATGGGTGTGGAGGTGGCCAAAGCAGATTCTCAGACGTTCACATGCGTGCACAAGAAGCTAGGACTTAATGGGAAGAAGAGTTGCCTAGAGACAGGGCGGCCTCAGCCACCCCCACTGCATGACTTTGGCGGTCCCTGGAAAGGGCTCCTTGCTCAAAGTACCCTGCTTCCTGGCCTGTCTTTGATGCCTGGAGCCCCACCATTAGAAGTTACACTGTTAGAGTTCACACATGACCCTTGTTAAAATGAAATCACCACCCACCCACCCATTGTGCCAACACCCTCAGCCTGACACCTCAGTGTGAATGAGCTCGTCACTCCCTCTCTCTGGTGACAGACATCCAAGAGCAGCGTTTGAAGGTGTGTGGGAGCCAGATCGCCCAGATCGCGCCTGGATCCTTGGAGCTTCGGAGGATGTTACGCCAGAGAGGGCTGGAGGAGGAGTGGGCAGGGATGGGGACAAGAAGTCAACATGTGGGGTCAGGCTTCAAAGCAGAAGGGTCACAGTTCATGATCCTGGGAGGCCAAGCCTCCTGGGAAAGCTCAGGGGTGGAAGAGGCCAGTGGGCACCACTGAGCGGGAGGGAGGAAGGGAGGAGGAGCCGGAGGGGGTCTCTGGGCTATGGGATGTGAGGTCTGCTCCCAGGCCGAGCTCCCAGACCTTGTCAATAGCAGGAAGCCTTGCTCAGTTAATTAATGAGGTATTCAGGCTGACCCTTGATCTCTGGAGCAAATCAAGGGCTTTGTGTGGCTCCTATTAATTCCCTGGATTTTTCAGCAGCTGCCTGGGAAGTGGGTTGGTAGAAGACTCCTTCTCCTCCTCTCTCCAGCACTGGGTCTCAGGGTGTGAAGGTCCCAAAGAGAATTGACTCAGTGTCCAGAGGGGGCTTTCAAGAGGGATGGGATATCTTCAGGGAGACCACTCAGAGGAGGAGCAATGCCTGCCATATTCAGCCACAGCCCAGGATGCATCTAGGGGCCACCATAGGCTGTCTCCTGGAGGCAGCTCCAGGCAGGCTCTGGAGGTGACAAAGGCCACATGGAGCCACTCCTCATTCCTAAAGGAGATCCAGAGACACTCAGAGGACCCCTGGTCTCCAGGGGACAGCCTGGCTCCCACAAGCACCCAGCATTAGAACCAGCCCCTCCCCCTGACACTGTACCTTCAAGATGGCAGAAGGTCTCAGAAGCTTCCAGGGAGTGACACTGCCCAGAGAGGGATGCTTCCAGGAGGGCCAATGACAGAAGGCCTGGGAGAGGAGGTCCTGTTGGCCAGGCTCATACTGCAAGCCTCTGAGGACGGGACGCTGTCACATCCAAACATGAGGAAAGGAACAGAGAGGTGGAATGAAGGCCAAATCCCAAATGTGCAGCCCTGGGGCTGGACAAGGCTCCTACAGTGTGATCTCAGGCCATGCTTTTCACCTGGCGAAGATGATCCCTAGACTGGCAGCCCAGAGAATGACGTGGGTCTCTGCCTCTCACCTGGGCATGGCTGCGATTCATCAGCAACAAGCCCCAGAGTGAGCATTCACAGGAGGGTGCCGTCCTGGCTATGCTCTTCGTGGCTGTGCATTACCTGATCACTTGGGCCTCAGTTTCCCCAGCTATACATGGGAACTAAGAAGACCCACACTGCCTTTGGCCCAAGAGAATCCAATCAGAGGATGGTAGCAGAAGCCCTGTGGGCAAGATGCAGCCCTGTAGGTGAGAGAATCGCATTTACCATGGAGCTGGGTGACCTGAGCCCTTCCAGAGGGCTCCCTTAGGGACCACTTGCTGCCAGCAGGGCAGGGCCTGCACACGGAGAGGCAAAGCCTGCCCACCTCCTCGGCCCATCTTGGGGGCGAGGGCGGATCCTGGGCCGGTAGAAGCAGGCCTGTCTGGGGGCTACAACCCAGCACTACAGGTCCACCCCGCCTTCCTGAGCCTTTACCCAGCACCACGATGGAGGGAAGTTTCAGGGTACGGAAATGGAGACAAGTCCTCAGAAAGGAGTGGCAAGACTGGGGTGTCCGCCCTGGAGCAGAAGGAGAAGGCCCAGGGACAACTTGAAGGGGAGAAGCCGGGAACAGCCACGTAGACGAAGAGGAAGAATCCAGCACAACAGCAGGACTAAGGTTCTAGGATCCCCTCTGCCACAGGTAACCAAGGGTGGTTATGATACTCCAGGGGCCTCAGGAAGAGAACAAAAGCCACAGGGCCCAGATTCAGCAACAAGAAGTCACTCATCACGTTTCCTGGTGCTGGAGATACAGGAGTGAGTGAGAAGAGTGAGCCCGGCCGTCGGGGAGCCTCCAGTCAGGGCAGGAGACAGACCCAAAAGCAAGGAGAGCACAGAGCTAAGGTGGGGACTCCTTCGACTATGGTGGGGCTGGGAGCCTCTGCAGAGCCCAAGCCTCAGCCTAGCCCAGCTCTGGTCTATGATCTTTCTCTGAGGCAAGACTCCCTGCAGGGCCCCGGCCTGTAGACCCTGTCTATGACCTGGAACTGTGCATCCCAGGAATCTGGTTCTGCTGCAGGGTCCACTGTTCCCCCTCCATCACCTTCCTCTGACCCTCAATGCTCAGATCCTGTGTCCACAGCCCTGGTTCCATAGGACCAGGGCACAGGCGCTCTGGTCTCAGACCTGCCAGTTCTGGTTCCTCAGTTATGGGTCTGGATGGGGAGGGGCTTCTCACTGGGGCATCCCCAGGCACATTCCTTCCTGGCCCCTGCAGCCCAGGCCTTGGGGCCACCTCCCCTCTGCTCCTGGCTGCACTTTCCTAGGACGGTAAGGTGACACCAAGTTTGCAGGGCAAGTGGACATTTATTGGATGAGGAGGAGGGAGGGAGAAGTAGAAAAAGAAGAGGGCAGACCTCACTCACAGGCACCCCCTGAGCAAGTTAAATTTTAAGCCTTGTAAAGGGAGACATTTGCCCAGAT
The DNA here is from genome assembly GCA_008750895.1 of Mirza zaza. Taxonomy (NCBI): domain Eukaryota; kingdom Metazoa; phylum Chordata; class Mammalia; order Primates; family Cheirogaleidae; genus Mirza; species Mirza zaza. Next base: position 28,868 of record VSMD01044002.1, read on the forward strand.
ACGGGATGCTCCACACCAGGTACCTCCATCCTTTGGAAGGTGTAAGCAGGTAGACCTGAGAAATTCACCACCTCGTAGCCGCTCCTCCCACCTCTTGATGTGTTAAATCCATAAAACTAAATGAAAGCAGCTACTGTTTTAAGGAAATAAAAGGCTCTTATATTCAAAAGCCCAGAGATTTTGAGTGGAGAGGGAGAAAAATATATATGAATGTGGATTTTTTTTTCTTCCAAGTACCACTTAGCAATGCAAATCCCGGGCAGCCCTGCGGGAAAAGGCTCTCACCAGGGGGGTGGGATGAGACTTCGGCTGTGCCATAGCTGACTCTAGGGAGGGATGTCCTCACCATGCACACGCTGGTCACAGTGAGGAAGGGGCTGTTAGTTCACTGATGGCCACTGTCCTTATTAGGGGCCTTAGCACATCCAGAGGCTGGGATGACTCTTTAATTCCCAAGGTTAATCATGTGATTTTAAAAAATATCTTTTAGTATGTTAACAACACCCCGGTGGAGACAGTTAATTAAACAAAGCATGATATTGAGAGTAAAGTATCCTTTGTGAGCAGACTCTGCTTCCTTGTCCTGGTGCTTGATGGACATTTGCATACAGATCGATGTCCACGAGACAGCTGTGACTTGCATCAGTGCGGTTATAGCCAATGCTTTGCTTATTGCTGCGGTCTGGACAAAGCTGTGGGTGAATACAAAGGAAACTTAGCCACATTCCTGCCTTCAAGGAGCTTACTGCAGATGAGATCAGAAGATGCACAAATGAGAGCCAGGGACACCATTTGGGGGACTAACTGTGCTGGAACAGGTGCTAAGGGTCAGGAAGGTCGCCAAGGGTTCGCTGTTCCCCATGCAACCAATACCGGGCCACCAGAAGAGCCTGATGGTGGATCATTTGAATGAGGTGAGCTTCACTGGGTTCCCAGGCAGCTCAGAGTCGATATGCCTCCTATGGTACCTCCCAGTACCTTTCAGGGCAACAGAGAAGCTACTTCCCACCTGTTGGGATGCAAAGGAGCATGATTTGCTTTTCTGCTTCCCAGTGGCCAAAGCTTTGCAAAGCTGTTTACAGTTATTTTTTGCCTGAATTTATAATGCAACCTCCCCTATCGGAGTGTGATAGGTCTGTCTGGAGGAAAGACAGGTGAGTGGCGGGGAGTGCTGGCTCACTGGAGAAGGCAGCCCCGTCCAACTCCAGGCAAGGCCCAAAGTCATCCTGAGGGACAGGACATGGGTTAGCTCAGATGGGAGTAGAAGGAGGAAAGGGGAGAAACCAGCTCCTGCCTGTGGGGAGCTCGTGAGTCCTGCTGGGAAAATAAGCTCTTTTATTTCACCTTATGTGTTATTTAGGAGCAAGGGAGGGGCAGAGGCTCCTAGCAGCGTTTTCTTTTAATAACCACCCCTGTTCCCAGGCGCCGTCCACCCAGCGGCTGCAGTCTGCATTTGCGGTGCTCCCTGGGCATCTGCATCCTACCTGCAGGCCAACTTGCACCCCAGGCAGGGCAGCCTCCTCTCTGCCTCGAGACCCTGTGCTGGGTCCCACCTCCCTGTCATTGCCCCCGAGGTCCCCTCCACCTGAAATGACCTCTCTACATCCAAATCCTTCCCAGTTCAGGTGCCGGCCCCTTCTTTAGCCCCCTCCTCTGAAATGTCATAGCCATTAGAGTCAGACAGACAGCACCTCCAGCCAGAGTGAAGGCTTGTGACAGGGACCAGTTCTCCTGAGAGTGGCACACAGTTCTCAGTGGAGACTGTCTCCCCCTTGGGAGCTTTGCAGGAACATGACCCTGGGGGTTACTGGGGTTGGTTACAGGATGTTCATGAGTTTCAGCGTTGAACCATAGCCTGGGAAGTACCGAGACGTACAGCCTGTGTTCCCGGACTGCCTTATCGTGTTCGTTCCTCCACTCCGCACACGGCAAGGACACTGCATAACGTGGTCAGTTTTGTAAAACGAGGGCAGTGCTTTTGTAGCCCAGGGAGGGGTTTCCTAGAGGTAGTGACAAATACGTTGGACCATAAAAGAAGTATATAGGCAGAGAAAAGGAAGGTAGAGGAGACCCAGGTAGAGGAGACCCAGAAGCAAGGCAAAGGCCAGGTGTAGAGGCATGTTCAGGAGGGGACAGTGCCGAGGGAACCTCCTAGGGAGGGCCTGGAGTGGCCCGGAACAATGGGCACCCTTATTCTGTGGGCTGGAGGCGACGTGCACGGAGCAGTGATGTAGCAGCCCTGCCTCTACACCCTCAGAGTCCCTCGGGGCGTGCGGGCTAGGATGGGCTCGTGCGGCAGGAACCTGGCTCTGGCCATGCGGGCGCCTCAGCCTGCGACATGGCTGCACAGGGGTGAAGGGGGTGAATTGTGGAACCACTCTGGGGTTGAGAAAAGGGAGAATTCAGAGTGATGACTTAAGATAAGCATTTGCCCTTTCACACATTTACTTATTTGGCAAATATTTATAGGAAGCCTGCTAACTGTGGGGCCTGTGTGTGAGAGAGAGAGGCTGATTCCTTAAGCAGTATCAGGTGGTCTCAGGGTAAGCAGTGGGGTGGGGGCTTCGATGACATGGGCTCCACTGACACAGACTCTCATGCAGAAATCCTGCCCCGGAAAGCTCTGCTTCAAACACAGTGCATGAGGTGGCGTTCTAGCCCCTCAGACCTGTGACCCAGGCAGGAGGTGCTGGCATCCTGCAGCCCAGGGAAAGAGAAACTGCTCCCCAGGACCCTAGGTGGGGCAGCCACAGGCCTCTGGGTCCTCCAGAGGGGCCCAGGAGCTCATCCACCAAGAGCCGAGTGGCTGTGGTTGGGCAGGCACCGCCTGCTTGCCCATCTGTGCAGTCCTGGCCTCAAGGTTGTGAGAGAAGACGACATGGTATGTCAGAGTTCTACCCACAGCACCTGGCACACGGTGGTCACTTAATAAGCAGTAGCTGTTGTCACTCCTGCTGCTGTTATTACCATGATTATATTACCAAGCATGGCTCCCGGTGCTGTGGGTTCAGCTGCCACCATCGCTGGCAGAGAACAGGGCATCAGAGATGCTCCGTTCTGGGATGCCTCACCCCACACCCCACGGTTCCCACCTCCTGGCCAGCAGGCACGTGCCAGCCAGAGAAGGGGCCCACATGGCAGGGCGGAGCCTGGCAAGAGAGGGCTCAGGAGCTGGGAAAGACGGGGTAGGCAGAAAGTGCTGGGACCCCTGCCCCAGGCTCACCCCTAGGTTTGCTGGGTGGATAAGGAGTCCGGGTGGGCCCATCCGGTCCAGGACTGGAGAAGACCACTCCGTTCCAGACCCCACTGGGTGCTGCCCAGAGGAAGGAGTGGGTGACTCGAGGGAACAGAGCCAGCGGCAGGGGCTGCTCAGAGCTGTCCCACTTCACATCTGATGGCTCCTCAGGGTGTGCTGACTGGGTGCTAAGTACGGCTGCCCTCCCCGAGACCCCTGTCAGGAGCCACTGAGCTGTGAACACACAATCCTACGTGGCCCAGCTCGGATTCCAGTGGAGGGCCCTGTGGGAGGGGAGTGCGAAGCAGGGATGTGAGCCAACCACGCATGCGCGCGCGCTCGCGCACGTGCGCGCACACATACACAGACACACACACTACACACATACACAAAACATGCGCCTGCACCCATGCACACCCACACACAGATTCAGGCATATGCACAAACGTGTGCATACACACAGACACACACACATGAACACACACACAAGCACACACATACACAAAACATGCGCATGCACCCATGCACACCCACACACAGATACAGGCATATGCACAAACACGTACACACACACACACACACACACGGCCCACACCACACTCCCCACCTCCCTTATCGGACTCACATTCCTGGAAAACTGAGGTTTTCTCAGTGCCCCTCCTCCCGCTACCCTGCCCTCCCTGCTCTTCTGCAGTGGGGCTGGGGGCAGCCTCATCCTGGAGCTGTCCCTTTGCAGAACCTGGCACCTGGAGGGGTCTCTGGAGTCCTTCCCTCTGCCAGGGACCCGCCTCCCCATGCTGGGCTCCTTCAGATGGAAACCGCAGCACTAGGCTGTTTGCCTTGATAAAAGGTCCCCACGGCCACACTTAGGGCAGAGGATGGGGCTGTGGCGGATCCACAAGTGACGGCATGGGGCTCAGAGCCCTCTTACTTGGGCCCCCTTCTCCCCGCCCTCCAAACGCTGGGCCAAGG
>VSMD01044008.1:0-13245 GCA_008750895.1 Mirza zaza
GAACTTGTTTGTGTTTTACTTTAACCAAATATACCTGAAGGAAAGCAAATTGGTAGAGAGAGAAAATACTTTATGCCTTTATTAAGAGCCAATCCTTTTTTTTTTTTTTTTTTTTGAGACAGAGTCTCACTTTATTGCCCAGGCTAGAGTGAGTGCCGTGGCGTCAGCCTAGCTCACAGCAACCTCAAACTCCTGGGCTCAAGCAATCCTGCTGCCTCAGCCTCCCAAGTAGCTGGGACTACAGGCATGTGCCACCATGCCCGGCTAATTTTTACTATATATATTTTAGTTGGCCAATTAATTTCTTTCTGTTTATAGTAGAGATAGGGTCTCGCTCTTGCTCAGGCTGGTCTCGAACTCCTGAGCTCAAAGGATCCGCCCACCTCGGCCTCCCAAAGAGCTAGGATTACAGGCTTGAGCCACCGCGCCCGGCCAAGAGCCAATCCTTTTATCATCATAATTCTATTCTGATTCTGATATAATATAGCAAATTGGTTTGGGAATTTGAGTGTTTCAGTCAGGGTTATCATCTAACTCAATAATCCCTATAATCTATACTTCATAATAAAATTCACTGAAGAATGTTAAAGTATATCACTCTGAAAAATTGTTACCATTTTAGTTTTTTAAAAACAGCTTTATTGAGGTATAATTGATAAATAATTGCACATATTTAATGTATAGCCATTTTGTTTTGAGGACAAATTAGTTTTAAGGTGTTTTCTGATTTTCAACTAAAGCAATGAATTTACTTTTTGTATATTTATGAAGGCATGAATAAGATTGCCATGAAATTCTGCTGAGATCATAATATATTTGAAGTATCAGAGAGTTATAGTAGCCAAAGAAAGAAAAAAAAATACCTTACTAATCCTCCAGTTCAATCCCCATTTTGCAGATGAAGTCATCCTACAGATTTTGCTGTTACAGAGCTACGTAATAGCTGAGACTCAAACTCTAGATATTTCCCATTTGTACTTCCCAACAATAACATTTTATAGTAAAGGGGATTTGTAGCCACATAACTTTCAAGGCTCACTCAAATGCTACCTCCTACATGAAGCATCTCTTAATCTTTCTGACAAGAACAAAGTTCTCCTTTAAAGGGTAGGCAATGGTACTTTATCTATACCTTTCATATAGCAACCATGCCTTTCATTTCATACCACTCTTAATTTTCATATTGAATTTTATATTCCCCCCTTTCCACTCAAAAAAATTTTTGAGCCACCTTTTTATTCCAGAGCATAGCACAATGCCTTACATTTAGTAGGTGCTTCATACATCACTGAATGATGATAGCCACATCCAGATATATATGATCAAGATAACTGTCCATTTCTAGTTTTTAAAGCCAACTTCTTAGTTCACATTGGTCTCTAAATACTATCAAGTGATATTCCTATTTCCTCTCTAGATTAAGTAGAGAACTTTGAAGCAAAGGCTATTTCCTGTTCCTGAGGCTCTCATGGATTACTAGGAGCCAGAGATAAGAACAATCAAGCCACTGGACTCACAAGAGGTCTTGCTTTCTTTACCTTGAGCAACTGTCTGAATACCAGGAAAGTCTAGCTTCTCTAGACCCTTCAAAAATCTGCATTCTCTTAACAGTGGGAACAAATGAGAATGCTGGCATTTCATCCATTCTCCTTTCAGGATATAAATGGGAAGGGCTCAAAAAGAATGTATCAGGGGATTTCTACTCACATGGAATGAAAGTGTGCCTTTAGTCTGCAAACAGGTATTAGACACAACAAAATAAAGCCTATTAGAGCCATATCTGATTTGCATATAACACAATTACTGAAGTCTGAGTTTTCGGGTGGCATAAACTGCTAGTCCATTCTTTTATGACTCCAAACAACATGCAAGAGATACTGCATATCAAAGTTTCACTCAAGCATACCATGCCACAGGCTGAATATGCTTCACCATAAGAAAAATAAAAAAGCTTGCATGCATTGTTTGTGTACAACCTGTTTTATGGGGGATCAGCCAAGACGGCAGACTAAAGACATCGCTTGTTGGATCATCCCAGCTCAAAGGAAGAATATGGGAATGAAGAGAGGGAGCGCAGTTACAGCTCACATGTGCATCACAGGGAGAGACAACAGAGACTTCTGGGGACCCAATCAAGAAAAAGCTGAGAAAGAAGATAGAGAAAAGACAGCAGCACAGAACAAACACCAGGAGCTTCGCAGCCCAGTGAAAGGGTAAATGGAGATACCCCTACCACCAACAACTTACCTTCTGTCAACAGAGGTACATAAAACACATTGGAGGCACTTCTACACCCCATGAGCCCAGGCACAGCAGATAAATAGCAATAGGGGGTTGAACCAGTGAACTCCAGAGGTTCAGGTGTTCAAAAGGGATACTCCACATTAGAGTATCACAAGAAACCAGTGTGGTGGCTTTCTTACACCTAAATGCTTCCTCCTTTGCACTTCCACCAATTACGGCATCACAGAGAGTAATTTTAGTCTAGACCAGCTGGTAATCGCAGCCCCTCCTCTCCATTGCAACTGCAAGAACACTCTGAACCGAGAAGCACACACAAACGAATGGCTACTTCTCTACAATGGGTGCACATTCCCAGCTGAGACCCCCAAGGAGAGCAGGGCTGCCACAATATGTGAGCTTCCTGCCCACAGGCATTTCCCATGATTGTGCATTGGTGGCTTAGACAGGGGGGCTGGACTCAGAGCCCCCTGGACACAAAAGTGGTGCAGGAAGATGCAGGAGAGAGGTTTTGATCCCAGACTCAGGTGAGGGGGAAGACCTTACAGACATATCCAACAGGAGAGTGTGGAGGGGTGCTGAAAAACAGGGATATGTGAGCATGCCCATCACCCACCCCCACTGGAGAACTGCAACTGTACCATACTGGATAGGGGTGCGGCACTCGGAGTGAATTAGCCTAGCCCACGATTCCCATGACAACTGAATGCCTTGGGCTGCAATGGGAGCAGCAGCCCCTGCCTTCACTCATTACAATAGAGAGTGCCACTTGAGCTAAGAATCTCAGGAGCAGCTACTTCTCCCCAGCAGGAATGTGCCCCTGCAGAGGCCCTTGCAGGACACAGAGGCCTACTATTTCCCCTTGGGTATTGTGGTGGAACAGGTATGCACAACTGGGGAATCCCCCCACCCACCAGTGTCTGACAGAGATGCACACTAGTGGATCAGACACATGGACCGAGGGGTAGTTCGAGAGCCGGTCTCAGGTAGTGAGAGAACTCATGTGGACTAATCTGATGGGAGAGTGCTGTGGAGTTCCAGGGAGTGAATATGGAGGGTTTCTCTCTGCAGTTTCCCACAGAGAAACTGTGCTAGTGGAAAAGGATGGAAAAAACCTGGCCTGGGCCTTAGGACTCAAGAGATTAGCCCCCTACCTCAGAAATAGCCTTTCCAGCTTGGAGAGATTGACCTGAACTTCCTAACAGTGACTACCCCTAGTAGTCGGATAAGCAACCTTCTGAGCCCTGCTGAAGCTTTGCAATCTCTCAGGTTCTCCCAATCCACCTATTATTTGTCTTGCTCCTCCTCTCACCTCAGGGGTAGTAGAGATCAACCAAGCCCCTAGGAGCTAGAGGGTCCCTCCTAAAGCTTGGGGCATTCATGTGTCCCACCTGGGGGAACACAGTTTACCACAGGCACAAAGGACCATCTCTGCAGCTGGCTCTTCCATGCAAACATCAATCAATGACAGGGAGAACAACCCCATAACTGAGCATAGTGCTTTCCATCTCAAGCAAACAGAGAACAGCTGATTTATACCAACAAGTGTCACCCACCATTCCACAGATTAAGCTGGGGGACTAAGTCACTACTCACTGTTGGGAGAGGTGAAGATAGCAGGTCAGAGGTAATCTAAGAGGTTCTTCAAAATGCTAGAATGCCCCATAGGCAACTCTCCCTGACATGCTCAGGATCCATCTTCAGGAACCCAGAGACAGGACCACATGCCAGGGCTAGCACCCTGAGGTCTTGACCAAGAGACCAGATGAGAAGAAATCAGTGAAAGAACTCTGGAAACATGAAAAATCATAGCAAAGAACACCCCCAAAAGAAAACAATAACTCCTTACCAATGGATACCAATCAAAAAAAAAAGATTGAAATGATAGATGAAGAATTTCTAACATGAATTGTAAGGAAGCTCAATGAAATACAAGAAAAAATAGATACCCAACACACAACACACACAAAACACAAAAACGATGCAGGAAATGAATGAAAAATTCACTAAAGAAATTGAATTATTTTAAAAAATCAAATAGAACTTCAGGAAATGAAAAATTCATTCCAAGAAATACAAAACACAGTAGAAAGCCTTAAGAATAGAATAGATAAGGCAGAAGAAACAATCTCAGAGCTTGAAGACACCTTGAGTTAAACAAGTCAGTCGAAGAGAAAGAACTAAGAAATAAGAGAAATCAATAAAAGCTATAAGAAAAAGGAGGATTATGTAAAGCAGCCCAACATAAGAATCAAAGGCATCCCAGAGGGTGAAGAAGAATATACACAAGGGTTGGAAAATCTATTTGAGGGAATAACTAGGGAAAATTTTCCTGGCCTTGCTAGAAATCTAGATATCCAGGTAAAAGAAGCTCAAAGGACACCTGGGAGATTCATCACAAAGAGGCTATCACAACACATAGTCGTTAGACTGGCCAACGTAACTGAGAAAGAGGCACTCCTATGAGCCATAAGACAAAAGCATCAGGTAACTTACAAAGGAAAACCCATCAGCCTAACTACAGACTTCTGAAGTGATATCTTACAAGCAAGAAGGGATTGGGGCCCCATTCTCCATCTTCTCAAACAGAATAATGGCCAGTCTAGAATTTTCTAGCCTGTAAAACTAAGTTTCTTATACGAGGAAAAAATAAAGACTTTTTCAGACAATCAAATACTGAGGGAATTTGTCAAGACCAGATCTCCCCTGCGGGATGTACTCAGAACCACATTACACAGGGATCAGTATAATATACACCTACCAGTATAAAATCGCCCACAAGGTAATAGTCATAGCCCAGATACCACAATGACTCAAGAGGTAAAACAGAGAAATAAAGTTGTACTCAACAGAGTAAACAGTAATCTTCACACCTGAAATGTGAGGAGAAGGAAAAAAAAAAAGGAAGGATAAACAGTAATCCACCCCACTTGTCAGTTCTTTCAATAAATGTGAATGGTTTGTACTCACCACTCAAGAGACAGAGGCTGGATGAATGGATTAAAAAATACAAGCCAAATATCTCATATCTCCTGTCTCCAGTAAACACTAGGACTCATTCAGACTCAAAGTGAAGGGATAGAAAACAATATTCCATGAAAATGGAAACCAAAAAAAAGCTGGTGTAGCCACTCTCACATCAGATTTTTTGTTTTGTTTTTTCATGGGTCACTGATGCTTTTTATTTTGCACAAAACCACTGGGGATCTTGCCTATGGCCACCTTGGAGATTACATTGTAGGTATACATGTCTCCAGATGCTTGGTGGAAAGACAATGATTTGGGCCAATTACATTATTACAGAGCTAGGGTTTCCAACAGGATTCCAGGTGGTCAAGCTTGTCTTCTGCAGAAGTTCTAAGGAAGCAGTGAAGTCACCACATCAGTGGGTGAGGGAAGCTAACTACCAGAGGCCCCTGCAAGTACTGGCCAGGGGGTTTTGAGCTGCCTGAGCTGACATCAGGGGAGGGGTCTAATTAGCTGACAAGTGATGATGGTTTGGGAGTGTGCCTGCCCACAGCTTACTTGGCCAGACTTCAAATCAACAAAAGTAAAGAAAAATAAAGATGGTCATTATATAATGGTGAAGGAAACAATTCCACAAGAGGATATAACAATCCTAAATATTTATGCACCCAACACAGGTGTCCCCAGATTCATAAAGTAAACCCTACTTAATCTAAACAAAATGATAAACAACAGAATCATAATAGCTGGGGACTTCAACACCCCACTGACAGAATGGGACAGATGGTCGAAGCAGAAAATAAACAAAGAAACAATGGAATTAAATCTGACTCTAGAAGAAATGGGACTAAAAGACAATTACCAGACATTCTACATAAAAACTACTGAATACATGTTCTTCTCATCAATTCATAGAGCATTCTCTAAGATGGATCACATCTTAGGCCACAAAACATGTCTCAACAAATTTAAAAAAAAAATTATATCATGTATCTTTCTCAGATTTCAATGGAATAAAATTAGAAATCAATTTCAACAGAAACACTCAACTCTACACACACTCATGGAAATTAAGAAACCTATTGCTGAATGGATTATTGGGTCAAGGAGGAAATTAAGATGAAAATCAAAAGATTTTTTAGCTAAATGACAAAGGGGACACAAGTTATCACAATCTGTGGAATTTAGCAAAAGCAGTCCTAAGAGGAAAATTCATAGCTTTAAATGCCTACATTAAAAAGACAGAAAGATCACAAATCAACAATCTAAGGAATCCTCTGAAGGTATTGGAAAAGAAGATCAAACCAATCCCAAACCCAGCAGAATAAAAGAAATAATTAAGGTCAGAATGGAACTACACAAAATCCATAACAAAATAATTATATAGATGATTGATGAAACAAAAAGGTGATTATTTGAAAAAAATAAACAAAATCTACAGGCCTCTCACTAGCTTAACCAGAAACAGAAAAGAAAGTATCATAATAAGCTGAATCAGAAATGAAAAAGGAGATATTACAACTCATACCACAGAAATACAAAATGTCATCTCTGAATACTATAAAAATTTCTATGCACATACACTTGAAAATGTTGAGGAAATGCACAAATTCTTGAATAAAACATTCCCAGGCTCAATCAGGGAAAAATAGAACACCTGAACAGACCAATATCAAGGAAGGAAATTGAAACTGCAATAAAAAGCCTCCCCCCAAAAATGTCCCAGGCCAGATGGTTTTATAGCTGAATTTTACTAGACCTACAAAGAAGAACTGGTACCTACACTACAGAAAATATTCCATAACCTAAATAAGGAAGGAATCCTCCCCAACTCATTCTACGAAACCACTATCACCTTGATACCAAAGTCTGAAAAGGACACAACAAAATAAAACTACAGACCAATATCCCTTATGAGTTTAGACACAAAATTCTCAGTGAAATCCTAGCAAACTGAATTTGGCTACAAATCAAAAAAATAATCCACCACAACCAAGTAGGCTTCATCCTAGAAATGCAAAGATGGTTCAATATATGCAAATCTATAACTGTGATTCACCACATAAATAGAAGCAAAAACAAAAACCATATTCTTTCAATAGACACAGAGAAAGTATTTGACAAAATCCAGCACCCTTTTATGATAAGAATACTTAACAAAATAGGCATAGATGGGACATACCTCAAAATTATAAAAGTCATATATGACAAACCAACAGCCAACATCATACTGAATGGGTAAAAATTGAAATCATTCCCACTTAGAATTGGAAGCAGACAAAGTTGCCCACAATCACCACTTCTATTCAACATGGTTCTGGAAATGCTAAGAAAAGCTATTAGGCAAGAGAAGGAAATCAAGTGTATTCAAATGGGGAAAGCAGAGGTCAAACTATTACTTTTTGCTGAAAACATGATTTTATATTTAGAAAACCCCAAAGATTCTGCCAAGAGACTACTGGAATTGATAAATTCAGTAAAGTCCAAAGTTACAAAATCAATGAGCACAAATCAGTAGCATTCTTATACACTAACAACAGTCAAGCTGAGAATCAAATAAAAAAAAACTTAATATCTTTCACAATAGCAACAAAGAAAATACCTAGGAATATATTAGCTAAGGAGGTGAAACACCTGTACAAAGAGGACTACGGAACACAGAGGAAAGAAATCTCAGAGGATGTAAACAAACTGAAAAACATATCATGCTCATGGATCAGCAGAATCAATATTATTAAAATGTCTCTAATACCCAAAGTGATCTACAGATTCAATGTAATTCCCATTAAAATACCAATGTCATTTTTTGCAGATCTAGAAAAAATAATTCTATGCTTCATATGGAACCAGAAAAGACTCTGAATAGCCAAAGCAACCTTAAGCAAAAAGAACAAATTGGGAGCCATACTACACTACAAGGCTACAATAACCAAAACAGCATTTCATTGGCACAAGAACAGAGACATAGAGATTCTAGCAGAAATTAGGAAGAAGGAAGAAAACAAGCATACAGCAGATGAGGGACGGAAGGAGGGGTACCTGAGACCATGGGAGACTCCATGGGAGGAGGTTGCAAAGGAGAACTGGAAGCTGAGACTGCCGGAGCAGCCCGGAGACCAGCAGGAAGGGTAGGTGGATCGGTCACCTTTCCCCTCCCCTGCATCTGGGACTGCTGGTGGGCTCCCCAGGGGGTGGAGAGACCTACGAACACCAGCCCAGAGATGGCAGCCACTAGTGAGCAGTAAGCCAGTAGTGGACGCAGCACCAGTCTCCCAAATCCCTTGGGGCAGCTCCGTGTGCACAGACCCAAGCCATGCGGCAGGCACCATATTGCCTCATTCTCCCCTCCGCCGACCCTAATCACGGCTGCCCAGAGAGAAAATATAGCCACCAGCCGGAGGCACCTCCAGGGAATGGGACCTTCCCTTTTGGGGCCCTATAGCTGACTAAGGGGAACTCAGACTGTGAGCTCTCTGCCCGCCAGCCCTCCAAGGTGCTGCTGGCACGGTGATCCCAGGAGAACGGGGCAACCCTGAGGCTGAGAGACATAGACTCAGCTTGGACTCCCTGTGGGCGAACTGGGACTGGCACTCCTCTCCCTGGTGGGGATATAGTTTGAACTATGGAGCCCAGAGGTCAGACTTGCAGACCAGATCCCATGCACCGAGGTCTCACATTGCCCGGGGCACAGAAGGGATATACGTGAACAGCCTACTGAGGTGTGTGTGCCTTCACGGGCAGATCAGCGTCCTAGAGGGCAACCCTCCTCCCAAAGGGACGCCGTGAGCCCAGCCCAGCTGGCGTTCCTGCGCAGGGAACCTCCCCGCCGGCACCACAGTCCAGGGGAGGCCTGGTGGTGTGTGGTCTGGCCTGCTGACAGAGGCCCAGGAGTAGCCGCGGAGTTGGGGAGGGTGGAAAGAAGCGAGGCCCACTCCAGACTGCGGGTCTCAGACAGCCCCACCCCCACACACAGATATTCTGATTGAGCGGGGCCATTCAAAACCCTCCCTGAAAGCTTTGCCTGGAAGCAGAGAACAGAACTTTGACCCCTGCTAATGGCATTGGTGGTGCCTGAGGGCAGGCTTACCCAACCCAGCTCTGCCCAGACTCTCTCCTAGACCAGCCCTCACTGAGGGGGAGAAAAGGACATACCTGGAAGTCCCAGGACCCCACCAACCACCTGAGGCACTAGAGTGCCTCTCTACAGGAACAAGAGCTGATAACAGGACACAAACAACAGCATAGCCTGTTCCTCCAAGCAAGTGCCATCTACTGACAGGGAGGACATCCTGCACACCCTTTTCATGGCACATACTGACTTATTATACAGGGAGTAGTCAAATCTCACCCACAGACACCACATACTGGCTCAGAAACTAAACAAGGCGTGTGAATACCCAAACAAAAACCTAAAGAAAAGAAACAACAACTGATCGACATGGGAAGAAATCAGTGAAGGAACTCCAGAAATATGGAGAACCAAATGGAAAATATACCCCCAAAGAGGAACACCAGACCCCTAGAAACAGACACTAACCAAAATCAGGCAACCAAAATTACAGAAGAGGAATTTCGAAGGTGGATCATAAGAAAATTCAATGACCTGCAAGAACAACTCAATAACCAACACAAAGAAACCACAAAAAGCCTCCAGGACCTGGAACAAAAGTTCATTAAAGAAATAGACACAATGAAGAAAAGTTTAACCAAACTCCTAGAAATGAAGAATCAATTCAGGGAACTACAAAATACAGTGGAAAGTCTCAAGAACAGGGTAGATCAAACAGAAGAAAGAATCTCAGAGATTGAAGATAACACCTTCCAATTAAATAAAACAGTCACAGAGATAGAGCAGAGAAACAAGAGAAAAGAGCAAAGCCTACAATAGATGTGGGATTATGTGAAGAAACCTAATGTGAGGGTCACAGGGTTACCAGAAGGGGAAGAAGACAACACTCATGGGTTGGACAAGGTATTTGAGGATATAATAGAGGAAAATTTCCCAGGCCTTGCTCAAACTATCGATATACAAGTTCAAGAAGCTCAGAGGACCCCTGGGAGATTCAATGCAAACAGGAAGACGTCATGAAATGCAGTCATCAGACTGACCAAAATATCAACTAAAGAGGCCCTTCTAAGAGCTGTAAGATGAAAGAAGCAAGAAACATATAAGGGAAAGCCAATTTGAATAACACCAGACTTCTCTACTGAGACTTTACAAGCAAGGAGAGACTGGGGCTCCATTCTCACTCTTCTGAAACAAAACAATGCCCAGCCTAGAATCGTATTCCCTGCAAAACTAAGCCTTGTATATGAAGGAGAAATGAAGACATTCTCAGATAAGCAAAGTCTCGGAGAATTCACCAAGACAAGACCACCCCTACAAGGAGTACTCAAAACAGTGTTATGCACAGAACACCATAATAAAAACTCACGAATATAAAAACAACCAAAACCCAAAGATTAAAGGCCAGATATCACAATGGCTCAAGAGAGAAATCAAAGCAACAACATCCAACCCAACAGAATGAATAATAATCTACCTTACCTATCAGTTCTCTCAATAAATGTGAATGGCTTAAACTCTCCACTCAAGAGACATAGGCTGGCTAAATAGATAAGAAAATACAGGCCAAGTATACGCTGTCTTCAGGAAACACATCTAACCTGCAAGGATGCATATAGACTAAAAGTAAAAGGGTGGAGATCAGTATTCCAGGCAAGTGGAAGCCAAAAGAAGGCTGGCGTGGCAGTTCTAATTTCAGGCGGTTTAGTTTTTAAACCAACAAAAGTAGTGAAAGACAAAGAGGGTCATTATATAATGGTGAAGGGCACAGTTCAAGAAGAAGAGATACCAATTTTAAATATATATGCACCCAACTCAGGTGCACCCAGTTTCATAAAGCAAACCATACTGGATCTAAGCAAATGGATTAATATCAACTCCATAATCACTGGAGATTTCAACACCCCACTGACAGCACAAGACAGATCCTCCAAACAGAAAATTAATAAAGAAATAATGGACTTAAACAAAACTCTAGAACAATTGGGTCTGACTGACATTTACAGGACATTCTACCCAAAACCCACTGAATATATGTTCTTCCCATCAGCTCACGGGACATTCTCTAAGATTGACCATATCCTAGGACACAAAGTAAACCTCAAGAAATTTAAAAAAATAGAAATCATACCATGTATCTTCTCAGATAACAGTGGAAGAAAAGTAGAAATCAACCGTAACAGAAACTCACGTTTCTACACAAAAACGTGGAAATTAAACAACCTCCTACTAAATGATTACTTCATAAATGAAGAAATCAAGATGGAAATGAAAAAATTCTATGAATGAAATGACAATGGAGAGACAAGTTATCAAATCCTCTGGGACACAGCTAAAGCAGTTCTGAGAGGAAAGTTTATCTCCATAAATGCCTATAACCAAAAGTCAAAAAGATCATAAATTAGACAATCTAACGAAACAACTCAAAGAGCTGGAAAAAGAAGAACAGACCAGCCCCAAACCCAGCAGAAGAAGTGAAATCAACAAGATCAAATCAGAACTAAATGAAATTGAAAACAGGGAACCTATTCAGGAGATTAATAAAACAAAAAGTTGGTTCTTTGAAAAAATAAACAAAATTGACACGCCACTGGCTAAGCTAACGAAAAGCAGAAAAGAGAAATCTTTAATAAGCTCCATCAGGAACAAAAAAGGAGATATCACAACTGATCCCAAAGAGATACAATATATAATTTATGAATACTACAAAAATCTTTATGCATACAAAATGGAAAATGTGGAGGAAATGGACAAATTTCTAGAAACACACAGCCTCCCTAGGCTCAACCAGGAAGAAATAGATTTCCTGAACAGACCAATCTCAAGAGCTGAAAGAGAAACAGCAATTAAAAATCTCCCTAAAAAGAAAAGTCCTGGTCCAGATGGTTTCACACCCAAATTTTACCACACTTACAAAGAAGAACTAGTACCTATCTTGCAGAAACTATTTCACAACATCGAGAAGAATGGAAACCTCCCCGACACCTTTTATGAAGCGAATATTACTCTGATACCAAAACCAGGAAAGGATGCAACAAAAAAAGAAAACTAAAGACCAATATCCCTAATGAATATAGATGCAAAAATTTTCAACAAAATCTTAGCTAACCGAATCCAGATGCTCATCAAAAAAATAATCCATCACGACCAAGTGGGCTTCATCCCAGGGATGGTTCAACATATGTAAATCTATAAATGCAATTCACCACATAAACAGAAGCAAAAACAAAGACCACATGATTCTTTCAATAGATGCAGAAAAAGCTTTTGACAAATTCAACACCCTTTCATGATACAAACACTTAATAAAATAGGCATGGAAGGAACATACCTAAAAATTATACAAGCCATATATGACAGACCCATAGCCAACATCATACTGAATGGGGAAAAATTGAAAGCATTCTCACTTAGAACTGGAACCAGACAAGGCTGCCCACTATCTCCACTTCTATTCAACATAGTGCTGGAAGTCCTGGCTACAGCAATCAGACAGGAAAATGAAATTAAAGGTATCCAAATAGGGAAGAAGAGATCAAACTTTCACTGTTTGCTGATGATATGATATTATATTTAGAAAACCCCAAAGATTCAACCAAGAAACTCCTGGAACTGATAAATGAATTTAGTAAAGTCTCAGGATACAAAATCAATACACAGAAATCAGAGGCATTCATATATGCCAACAACAATCAAATTGAGAACCAAATCAAAGACTCAATTCCCTTCACAATAGCAACAAAGAAATTAAAGTACCTAGGAATATACTTAACCAAGGAGGTAAAAGACCTCTACAGGGAGAACTATGAAACACTGAGAAAGGAAATAGCAGAGGATGTAAACAGATGGAAATCCATACCATGCTCGTGGATTGGCAGACTCAACATCATTAAAATGTCTATACTACCCAAACTGATCTACAGATTCAATGCAATACCTATTAAAATCCCATCAGCATTCTTCACAGATAT